>VSDK01022210.1:327303-353019 GCA_009767595.1 Symbiodinium kawagutii | reverse complement strand
CCACCAACCAACCATCAATCGACCATCAACCAAGCACCAACCAACCATCAATTGACCATCAACCAGCCACCAACCAACCATCAATTGACCATCAACCAGCCACCAACCAACGATCAATTTAACATCAACCAGCTACCAACCAACCATCAATCAACCGTCAACCAGCCACCAACCAACGATCAATTCAACATCAGCCAGCTACCAACCAACCATCAATGGACCGTCAACCAGCCACCAACCAAGCATTCTTCGACCATCAGCCATCAATTGTCCATCCGTTCTCCCGCGGATGCTGAGGTATCGGTTGGGATCAATGAAGCCATGTCGGAGCAAGCCCTTTGGGTTATGGCCTGGCAACATCAAGGTGCGGTCTGGAAAGCGACGCGTTTTTCGTCGCAGCAGAAACCATTGGTGAATGGTTGCTTGATCCCTGTGCGTCACAATTGTTCACAGTTGTTTGGTTGGTGGCCTGAATTTCTTACCCTGGTAATACAATGGAACTCTTGCATAAGAATCCCAAATCTGTGGTCCAGGGTCCCTCAAATTCTTAATTTAAATTGCTCAAGATTTTCCACGTTCCCAGTGAAGGTCACTTAATTTCTTAGAACTTTCTTATTTCGATTTTTCTTTTGATAGAAAGTCGAAGGATTTTCTGACACCCTTTTTTTCCTCAGAAAAGGTTTGCTGGTGATCAGCTAGTGATTTTAACTAGTGATGTTTTGATGGGATCTTTCAATGGTTGGGGTGCTGGCAAACAGGTTGTCGATCATGGATGATGTTTGCCATTTTAGGATTGGAAAATTGGCTGGAACTGTTCTCGCGCACTTTCCGGTCCTTGGGGGGGAAAGCCGGTTGCTCAACACTGGGTTGGCAGGTCTGCGAGATAAAAACAACTTTTCAGGGCCCGAAGAATTGTTTTGATTTTACAGTTTGAAAAATTGGTTGAAACATTTTTTTCAAAACATTTTCCAACCCTTGAAAGGAACGCCAGTGGCTTCAAACCGGTCTGGCGGGTAGGTGGTGCAAAACCATTTTTCATTGCCTGAAAGCATATTTTTTGTTCTAGGATGGCGAAATTGGTTGCAGCCGCTCTCAAAATATTTTCTATCCACTGGAAAGGGTGCCAGTGGCTCCCAACCGGGCCGGCGGGTCCGCGAGACAAAAAAAATTGGGCTCCGAAAAGTTGTTTCTGTCCCCCCGGCTGCGGGGGAGACATGCATGTCAGCAGAAACGCTTTTAAAGTGGGTTTGTGGGCGCCTGGGCCGAGTTTTTTCGGCCTAGTTGGCAAAAGGGGTGGTTTTTAACCAAAAAATCCTGGCCTCGATCCACGCGGGAGGATAATGTTACCCCAAACCAGGGTTGCTAAAAATTTACCTGCTTCTGTGAGGGCCCCTGACATTCTTAGACGAAGAAGGAAATTATATTCAGGCCAAATAGGAGTGGAAACAAAGCCGAGCCCTTCAATTGTTTTTACAAAAAGATTTATGCAATGCCTTCGCTGTAATTCATCCATGGTTGGTTGACTGGTATTTTTTCATAGGGGTTGAAACCATCAACCAATTGCAAATAACCGTTTGACCAACAACATTAACTTTTTCTTATGGTTAGTAAATACTGTTCGTAATGGTTTTGATCAAAAAAAATGTTTTTAGATATTTGTTTACCCTTGTAAATAGCAATGGTTTTCATAGTGGTGAAAAAAGGTTAAATCAAAAACTAATGGCTACGAATCAACAATAGTAATGGTACACAATGATTGAAAAATTATTTGTGCTATGGTAATGGCCAATAGTGGTCAAATCATGGTTCATCGTTAAATGTTTGTTAATATTGCTATATTGTAAAAAAGGTCAGTATCGGTACACAATAGCAGCAATTATGAATGGTAAAAATGGGACCTTCCCATCAATCATGAACAGTTTTAAACAAGGTTTGCATATGTTTGCTATTTGGCTAGTGGCCTGCACTTACATCGCATATCGTTCGCCTTTGTTGATTTGGCCCAGTCTTCGCAACACAGTTGATGGTGAACATTTTTTGTTGTGAAGATGTTAAAATCAATTGCGCATAATTTGACATGGTTTGTTTTATCAATTAGAAGCATACAATGGTTGAAAACACACATATTTTCTGCAACAAAGTAATCAGCAACACCGTCGAAAAGCGATCAGCAAGTTTCCAATTTGGTAACATTACCAGTCTTTTTTTACAAAAAAATCATACTGTGAAATTACATGATATCAGGTGACCTGGTGATAATTGAATTTTAAATAGGTATGTTACATGTTTAACATATCAAAATGTATAGGGCCATAATGACGGTTCATCATGAGAATAGTAACCAACATTGACCATAGATGTGAAGATGATATTAGCCTCCTTAAAATGAGGACCTGCATGACATATGCACATGTCAAGTTTATCATGTGTTGGTTTACTTCATGAAACATGTGTTGGGTGAAGATCTTGTGGGAGAACGATGCGGTTTATATGAACTCAACAACCAGGACACGAACCCTTTTGACCAATATACATTTAAAAAACCGTCATCGGCCTTGAAGAGCCATCATTAGTCATCATCAAGTGTCAATACCAAACATCAACCAATATCAGCCAACATCAAACAAAATCAATCCGAAAATGAGCCAATACAGTGCCTGCGCTATACAAGAATCCCATTTTTTTTGCCCAGGGTCCCTCAGATTCTTAAATTAAATGGCGCTGGATTTTGCAACATCATGTATTGAGGGTCCCTTAAATTCTTAACATGTTTATGTAAACGGTGGTGACCATCATGAAAATCCATGGGTTCTGGGACCTGGGACGGCTTTTTGGGGCTAATTAGTTTGTGAAGGGTGGAAAATCCCCCAAAAAAAATTCGGAACCTGATTTTTTTTTGATTTTGTGGTTGTTGGGGGCTCAACTCCCCCCAGGTACCCTGAGGCCTGCCTGTGTTGTTTAAGCCTTATTTCATGCCCGAGGGCTTACCAGGTGAAAATCCATTGGTTCTGGGACCTGGGACGGCTTGTTGGGGCTATTTAATTTTAAAGGGTGGAAACTTAGAAAAACACTTTTCGGAACCTGATTTTTTTTTTGATTTTGTGGTGGTTGGGGGCTCAACTCCCCCCAGGTACCCTGAGGCCTGCCTGTGTTGTCTAAGCCTTATTTCATGCCCGAGGGCTTACCAGCTGAAAATCCCCTGGTTCTGGGAGCTGGGACGGCCTTTTGGGGCTAGTTAATTTTTGAAGGGTGGAAAATTCCAAAAAAAAATTCGGAGCCTGAAAAGTTTTTTTTGATTTTGTGGTGGTTGGGGGCTCAACTCCCCCCAGGTACCCTGAGGCCTGCCTGTGTTGTTTAAGCCTTATTTCATGCTCGAGGGCTTGCCAGGTGAAAATCCATTGGTTCTTGGACCTGGGACGGCTTTTTGGGGTTGGTTTATTTTTGAAGGATGGAAAGCCCCAGGTACCCTGAGGCCCGCCTGTATTGTTTAAGCCTTATTTCATGCTCGAGGGCTTGCCAGTTGCAAAATCCATTGGTTCTGAGACCAACTGCACCGCCAGTAATAACTAGACCATTGTTTTTAAGAATTTAATCCCCGAAATGAGGGTCCCTCAAATTCTTAATTAAGTGGGGGGAAGATGCATACACACATATAAGCACGGAAACATATCGAGCCCCTCACATTTTTGTACAATAGATTCTTTTACACTATATGGATTGTACTGACAATCACTATTTACAATCCTCAACATGCGTTGAACCATGAACAACAATCACGCAATGGTATTTTTCATGGTTTGCAATCATCAACCATAGTTTACAGCGCCAAGTGACATCATCAAGCGTTGGACAGTCGCCCAAAAAACCCCTTGGAAGAAGCTGACACCGAGGAAATATCACATGGCACCTGCAGCACTTCATGCCACACCTTCATTTCCAATCCGTTTTACAACTTGCAGCGGTACTAAATACCAATGAATGGATGATGGAACCATTCATGCATGTTCCATTGATCAATTCACACTATTAATTGGTATCCCGTATCCGTTCCAACCACTTGGCTGTAATTGAACCCAGCTGCTACTATTGTAACTGTTTATGGTAATGATCGGGCTACTCAACTGTTTTGATACCAACTAATGGGAGATCCACATTAGTAAAAGGTGTCGGGCTGGTAGACACCCGCAACACCATTTGCGCTTTGAACCATCATTCGTTGTTGTGGGGTTTGGGGGGTCGGAGGGGCTAATAGCATTTGGCGGCCTCAGAAACTGCTCAATGTTTTTGTTCTTCTGGAGGGCACTGTATCTCCGTAAAATGACCGTGGACTTGACAATGGCACAATTCCATCTCCCCGTAGGAATCTGTTGTATTTCAGAGGGACTGGTTTGACGCAGTGCCATGGTTGGGTCCATGCGTGCCTCTACTCCTTATAAGGTGTATATTGCTTGGTTGCAGGCTTCAAGCCTGTTTGGTATTTAGGACACCTGACGTCAAAATCCATTCTTGATCATTGCTTGCTGGGGTCTCACCAATCTACCAATTTGCGTATCTCTTTGCCAGCACTCCTGGGACATGTCTTTATACCATGGCCGCGCTTTCCACAACCTGCACCAGTTCTCTTTTGAGCTAGGTGTTCCGGAAACGGCATGGCATTTGATCGAAACGATGATTGAATTTAAAAAAGTTAGTTCGCCATCGCCTCCAAAAAACATATTCGCAAACGAAACCCTGTAAAAAAGATAGATGCGTGACAACCACCCGGAAAAATGCGCTGGGGTATTTACCCGCCCGACGTGTAAGAAAAGCACCTTTTTTTGATGGCAAATCACCAGCCACTTATGGTGAGGAAATGATGCTAGTTTATGAACAAGTGGAAAACGCATATTGATGTTGCCATTAACCTTTGAATAAGCCACCATTAGTTCACCACTAGTGGTCTTTGATTTGAACCATGATGGTGAGCAACTGATGGTTCTTATGGTTTTAATAGGTTGACCACCGCGAGTTTACATAAAAACATTCCGTTTAGCAGTATGTGGATCCAACATTACCATTAGCATCCATTACCATTGGTGGATCTGACATTAGCGGATCAACATTACCATTAGTGGATTAATTGCATCAACCATGTCTTTCGCAGCCGCCACCGGTCTCTAGGTACTCTTCGGGCATCGTCCAACAGCCACCTGGCAGAAGCCAGAGGCTCATGCACTGGTTGATGCTTGGGATACATGTGCCTAGCCATACCCTTTCAGTTACCTATAGGTAACCATCCCTACCCCAGGAGTTCCCTGGTCACCTACGAAAAATGTACCTGGAAGGATTGGGTACCGTTTGGTAACCTGGAAAGTGGATGCATTTTTTTCCAGGAGAAATCTTTGGGAGCAACTGTGTACACCTGCCATTGCTTGGAAGGCTTTCCTTCTCGGATGACCTCAAGTTGAAGGGAAGACAGCCTCAGGGGATCATGACCCACATGACGAATCACCGGCTGTAACCAAGTTTGGAGCTGGGCATACAGGTACCATGCACGGTATCTTGTATGACCTTGACCTTGGTTTTCCTCATCTCTAGGTTTTCTTCAGTCTCAGGATGGGAGCTGGGGCATCAATTCTAACACTTGTCATGTTTGTTGGCACGGTGTTGAAAGATTGACAGGGATCACATACGGTGCCAATGTTGGGTCAAGATGACCGACCCTTATGCAGAAAGGTGTTTCTGTTGGGGCGGAGGAGAGTGGGTGCAGGGGATACAGGTGGAACGAACCTAAGTCCCTTGGCGCAGGCCATGAACGCAGAAGTTCCATGATAAAGGTGGAACAAATTATCAAGAGGGATCACAAGCTATTGCTTGGTCAATGTTAGCACTCAATAATTATCCGGATTGGTGACTAACCTCAAATTATGGAATCAACAGTTACAGAGTTTGATGGTTTGGTTACTGGACGGTTACCGACATCTGAGAACAGCTTCTGGATAGATCATAGATCCCGATAAATCAACTTTAGATAAACGAGTAGATCCAACAGGGACGATCACCCAGGATTAACCAATGGTAACCACTGGTCATCCATGCTTATCCTTTATATACTCAACTTTGTTGGCCATTCTTCCCTAGTATGAACCATTCTAACCCCCTACAGAGAGGTTGATCCCTAAAATTCCTAGCAGTTTGATGAAAAGCCGGGCAGTGCAGCGCAAAGCATTGAGTATGACACAATGAAGCGTTAGAATTTGGTAGGTCCATGTCAAGATTTTCAACAAATAAGTTCCATACACCAGCCCTAGTTTTGCGAGAGCAAAAAATCGTGTATGTTGTATGAATCAGGGTAGTACCTAGTAGCTCCAAAAAAGAGCTCCTAGCAACAAAGCAGGTCAACAGCGAGAAGTTGATATCAAATGTTAGAGTTCCTTTCTACAGCTGGATCTCCCATGATGTCGGAGGTGGATGATTTTCGCGATGTTCAGCTGCAATGTGCCAGTATTAATGGGAAATCCATCTCAGGAAACATGGTTCCCGTTTTTGATGGCGAATCACACACTCACAGTGTCTGGTAAAATTGGATGCGATTTATTAATGCCTGGATTCATCATAACACTTGCCACACTCTTGCCGTGAATGAACATTTTTTGGCCATCATGAAATTTCTTTATTGTTGTTTTATCATCATGAGCCATCATCAATGATCATTGTTCGTTATTAGCCAGCAGAAGCCATCAGTGCCCAGCGCCAAACAACAAAATCCATCATTATACATCATGACCCATCATCATGAGTCAAAAAAACTCAGCCACTCATCATGAACCATCGCTCACCCTCATTAGCCGCATCACTAGCCACATGATTAACTATCATTAGCCATGATCCATCATTAGCCACATCATTCACCATCATGAACCATCATTAACCCCGTCACCAACCATCCTGAACCACAATTAGCCATGATTTGCCATCCTGAACCATCATTATCCATCTCATTATTCTCATTAACTATCATCAACCACCATCATAAGCCACATCAAGAGCTATCATAAGCTCATGTGCCACATCATTAACCACATAATGAAACATCACCAACCGCATCATGAACGATCCTGAGCCATCATTAAGTACAACATAAAGTATCGTGAGCCATGGTTGGCCATATCCCCAACTATCGCAAGCCATCATCAACCAAATCAGTAAGCACATCAGCAACCACACCAGTAACCACATCAGTAACCGCATCATGAAGAACTTATCAGTCACGAGATGATGCGCCTGGCATCGCTGACACTTCTCAGCAACGAGGCGCTGGCATCCTTCTGCGGACAGATGACTTCTACAAGACTGTGGGGGAGCATCCGAATGTGATGCATCAGGCTGGTTCATGGTGATGGGTGGTCAACGTGGTTTTGTCAGGGCGGGGGTTCGCTTGTGTCTCCAAAAATATTTTGCTTGTGTCTCCAAAAATGGTTCGCTTATGTCTCCAAACATGTTGAATACTTGTGAACTATCGTAAACCCCAGGTTACCTATGGGGCTTTGAGTCATTTACTAGGATCAACCATGTCGCCATTGATCCACCAGAAAGTGTTTTGAAAGAAAAGGACCATACTGTATGAGCTCAATATGTGAAATGGTATGTGGGTGTATTCTGTCAGATACCACTGCTAGGGCTGACAAAAACATGACTCAGCAGCCTCGCATGACAATTTGTTTAGTTTATTCCACCCTTGGGATTGCAATTGAATTGGGCAATCGGAGCATCACATCTTAGATTTTCCTGACAGCTGCTCACGACCTTGGTAGCATGGGTGTTTTGACAGCATTTGCAGACGGCAGAGGGGGTGGAAGATTTGATATGTTCAGTCGTGCATGCAGAGGCCACAGGGGGTGGGAGATTTGCGATGTTCAGTAGTGCACGCAGAGGCCAGAGAGGGTGCAGGTTTTGATGTGTTCAGTAATGCATGCAGAGGCCAGAGGGGGTGGGAGATTTGATATGTTCAGTAATGCATGCAGAGGCAAGAGGGGGTGGGGGTTTTGATATGTTAAGTCATACATGCAAAGGGCAGAGGGGGTGGGAGATTTGATATGTTCAGTAGTGCATGCAGAGGCCACAGGGGGTGGGAGATTTGCGATGTTCAGTAGTGCACGCAGAGGCCAGAGAGGGTGCAGGTTTTGATGTGTTCAGTAATGCATGCAGAGGCCAGAGGGGGTGGGGGTTTTGATATGTTAAGTCATACATGCAAAGGGCACAGGGGGTGGGAGATTTGATATGTTCAGTAGTGCATGCAGAGGCCAGAGGGGGTGGGAGATTTGATATGTTCAGTAACGCATACACAGGCCAGAGGGGGTGGGAGATTTGATATGTTCACTATTGCATACAGAGGCCAGAGGGGGTGGGAGATTTGATATGTTCAGTAATGCATGCAGAGGCAAGAGGGGGTGGGGGTTTTGATATGTTCAGTTGTACATGCAGAGGCTAGAGGGGGTGGGAGATTTGATATGTTCAGTAGTACGTGCAGAGGCCAGAGGGGGGGGGAGATTTGATATGTTCAGTTGTACATGCAGAGGCCAGAGGGGCTGGGAGATTTGATATGTTCAGTAGTACGTGCAGAGGCCAGAGGGGGTTGGAGATTGGATTCGTTCAGTAGTGCATGCAGAGGCCAGAAAGCAGATTTGGCCAGAAGAGCCAGTAGACTTGAAACCCGAGACGCAAGGGAACCAAAATCCGAGACGCAAGTGAACCCTGGAAGACGCAAGTGAGCCCGAGACGCAAGTGAGCCAAAATCCGAGACGCAAGTGAGTCTGTTGCCGTTTTGTCACCGCATAGTGAACTAGTAAGCAATTACAAGATCATATTCGTGCAACCAAACAATTAAAAATTATAACAAAATAAGTAAAAATAATAATGACCAACACATGACCAACAAATCACCAAGGAGAAACCAACAATTAACCAACAAATGAGTGATCCAAGAACCAACTAACAATGATCATGTTTGAGACATTTCAGTTGGTCTTACAGTGATGATGAAACTGCAATCACTGATTGAACATATCGATGTTGTTGAAGTAATTGCAGCTAATAAAAACATACTTTTTTTTGAAACATGATTAAAATGGGCAGTCCTGGGCCTTATGGAAACCAGGGACGTTTGAATTCTAATGGTTCATAATGTTCATATGCTTAAGGAATGGTTTTCTCTGCGGTGATTTTTCCAGCGAAAAACATCCTCCGAGCTGGGCTTGGAACCTGCGAGGGGGGGCCCCTGGGGGCCGAAGACGGCCATGGACTTGGACGGAATGCTGGAGATGGGCGCCGTTTTTCAGTTGGGGACCCCTAAGCTATGGATGGTTTCTTACATAATTATAGATGGTTAGGAAAGTATGATGGCTGGGGGGTCCCCTATTTCGAGAAACATCCATATGATGAAATCATGAACAAATAGCCTTTAAGTTAAGTAATCGCAGAATGGAACATGATGTCTTGTCATACGAAGCCCCGGGAAATCAGCTCTAAATGGTGGATTTTTCATTGCCAGAGTAGCGATCCAAAAGTATTTCAAGTGAAACAGTTTAAATGCCACCATTGTCAAGCAGATGAATTCCCCACAAGCTTTACCACGTTTGTCGAACTGACGCCTGGCGTTGCTTAGAACACGATTTAGCACCTTGGGCAGGCCGTACTACACGCCCGGTCCTACACGCTTGCCATGAATCAACGTCTGATGCGTGGTGAGTGCTGTACGGACTTGCCGTTGGCGGATGCTCATTCGCCTGAAGTTTTCAATCCAACATGTGGTCCATAAATTGACACCTGGCGCGAGGTTACCTGGGTACCATCATCAATGATCATGTTGGGCCATCTTGGTAACCCAAAGGAAAGGAAATGACAGCAGTATTATGTCGTAGTGGCTATTTTTGATGAACCACAGTGTTTGGCCCTTCTTTACCAGCATTTATGGACTTCAGTGGAACAACGCTCGTCAGCTGACCATGAGAGTCAGCTGGCGTCCGCCGAGTCGTGGTGACACCGGTGAGTCATATTTACGCATTGGTGAATTCTTGGTAATCACGAGGGGGTTTGATGACCATTGATCATGGTTAGGAAGATGGGAGAAAAAAAACCCAGCAGACTGGTGGAATAGCTACTGGCTGGTGGTTTTCAACAATTTTCCGCAATATATATTTGTGATGGTTGGTTGACTGCTCGCCTTTTTTTCCCAGAAGGGGTTGCAACCGCGGACCAGATGACTACTGGGTGAAAGCAGCATGATATTGGAACTCCATCTTCAAAGCTGTGGTGTCCTGAACAGAAAAGAAATGACTCGGACCTTTCACTTGGAATGATGGTCAACACTTGTTTACAATGTTTGATAGGGGATCACTACCTTGATTCCTCAAATTTTTTTTGGGTCCAGTGAACCACAATATGTTACAATCCCTGGCAATTTCTTGTCCAGTATGGGACAGTAAGATCAATTTGGTCCAGTATTCGCAGGTAGCCATGAGGGAAGTGAAACGACATGGCCATTTTTTCTTGACCAGGTTCCAGAGCATCAAGAGTTGCATGTTGGAGGCGCTAGGTGGTAATGGCAGATATGTCAGGCATGTAGCAACACACGTGTGACGCAGGTAGCATTTCAAAATGCAATGAGTATCGTATAGCATTTCGGTGGTATGGAGATAGCATGCAGCATATCAAAAGAATGTGGTAGGAAACACATGACGTAAAACACATACTTTTTTTTAATGCAAGCAAGCCAAAAGAGTACCAATAGTACCTGCTATATCAAGTACTCACTACATTGGGGATGTGCAGTGCATACGGTGGGCTTGCAGAGGTAGTGAAGTCAGCTACGTAGCTATCATGGTAGACCATACCATGGAAATTCTGGGGTTGCAGCCACCTATGAAGCACAGGCAGGTCTCCCACTGAAACGAATTGGCGTCAAAATAAACAAACCACCGCGCTATTGAGATGAATCACCAGCTATTGAGCAGGTAAACTGGGGATGGTTTATCAATACGGACCTCCCATTACCAGAAAAGCGTCAGTTGGATGTTGTCAGTGCCTAGCAACGCCACTGGCTAAAAATCATGACTGCGAAGTCGGTGCGTTGCCATCAAGTTAGGGTGTTTGCATTGGGTCGACGTGGCGATGGCCTAAGCCAATTGGTGACGCTATGTTGGCAGTTTTTCCCCACTTGTCACGTGAGAGTTGTTAGATTTTACGTTAGCTGCCGCTTCTCCGTCTCATTTTCCTCCTCCTTCTCTTCTCCTTCTCTTCTCCTTCTCTTCTCCTTCTCTTCTCCTTCTCCTTCTCCTCCTTGCCGGACCTCGACCACGACCATCCACGCCCAGTGTTCGCTGCCGGACCTCACCCTCCCTGCCAAAAGCTATGCCAGATAGACTGTCAGAAGCTATGCCAGATAGAATGTCAGAAGCTATGCCAGAAACAATGCTGAAAGCTATGCCAGATAGACTGCCAGAAGCTATGCCAGATAGAATGATGCCAGAGACAATGCCAAAAGCGATGCCAGATACAATGCCAAAAGCGATACCAGATAGAATGCCAAAAGCTATGCCAGATAGAGTGCCAAAAGCTATGCCAGCTAGACATCCAAAAGCTATGCCAGATACAATGCTGAAAGCTATGCCAGATAGACTGTCAGAAGCTATGCCAGAGACAATGCCAAAAGCGATGCCAGATACAATGCCAAAAGCGATACCAGATAGAATGCCAAAAGCTATGCCAGATAGAGTGCCAAAAGCTATGCCAGATAGAGTGCCAAAAGTTTTGCCAGATAGAGTGCCAAAAGCTTTGCCAATTATGGCAGATAGAATGCCAAAAGCTATGCCAGATAGAATGCCAAAAGCTATGCCAGATAGATCTGTGTCAGATTTGCATGTGATGGTGGGGATTACACGAAGTAAAGTAATTTCTCAGACAGCGAGCTCACCACGGCGATCGCAACGCACACCCATGATGTGCTGAGTTGCATTTCCTGCGTTTCTTCGTCCTTCGAGGCGCTACCCTTGAAATCAAGTGGTGCTACCGTTCGAATGGACTCCGGATCGGTGGTTTGATGACAGTTCCCATTTGCAGAACACAGAAAGGTCCCCAAGCCTTTGCTGATGCAAGATTGGTCCGGAGTTGGAGTTGCCATATACGCATTCTTTTTGAAATTATGGATTTCCTATCTCTTTTTGAAGGGTTGTGATCATCATTTTGTATCCTAGACCTGTGCCCATCATTTTATATAGTTTGGGGAGCTCTTAAGAGATGTCTTGTTGAATGTGCAAAATCATTGTATATAGAGACAGGGCTTCCATATTGATGGACATGTTAAAATCTAGTTGGCATTTTATATAGAGGGCTATATAAAAATCAGAATGCATTTTATACAGAAGGTTCTTGTCCATATGATGTCTACTTCGGAAAACCAATGATCATTTTATATAAACCATGCCGGTATGGTATGTGCAGGCCTGCACTCCATTTCATAGTGCCTGGACCTGTGAATCCGAGACTGTGTCCATAAAATGAGGGTCACAACCCCTCCCCTGGAATTGAAAGGGCAAAATATACGCCGTGTTTCAACTCGTCTTGGCAGGCGATTCTCCACAAATGTGGAGGGCCCGGGTGGGTCACCTTACCCAGCTGTCCTGATTTTTTGGAGGGTGCAGCGCAGGGCCTTGGAGGGGCTCTTGCGCGCGCGGAAAGAACGCGTGACCCAGAAGCATCCGGATTTAATTGGATGCCTTCGATTTTTTTTTGCATCTGCCTCCGGCAGGTGAGGGTGACCTGAACTTTCACGGTCCCTGAATACATCTGAAAACATCCCTGGAGGTTTCCTCCACGGCTTTGTTTTAGCGAGCACTGGTGAGGACAGGTAATCGATGGTAATCGTTTTTGGGCTCGATTTCCCATGGGAGCCAGCAACCTAAGCGACTTCTAGGGCGCTTCTGGCGCTACAGTTTCCACTTGTTGAGGTTTTCTTTTCATCTCGATTTTTAAAGGCAATTTGTGCAACATCAGTCGAGATTCGAAATTCATGAATCCTTGCTTGATCGTTCTTTCTTCTTCCAGTTTGTTTGCATTGCTAGTTTTCGTCACCTACCCTGGCCTCAAGTTAAGCATGGCATTTGCAAGTGTTTTGATTTTTTTGGTGAAACTGTTTGCTGCTCAATATTGGCACGAACAAGGTCACAATGAGTGGTTAATAATCAAGAGTTAAGTGGTTGATAATAGTGGTTAATAACAATCAACCATACTGGTGAAATAACCAACCATAGGATTATAGGGGTAACTATGGTTTAAAGGGGTTATGAGTCATGAGCATTTATCATGGTTAGTAGTAGCAGATAATAACCAACCGGTAAAATAGCTACTGGCTGTGGTTTTCAACAATTTTCCGCAATATATATATTTGTGATGGTTGGTTGACTGCTCGCCTTTTTTTCCCAGAAGGGGTTGCAACCGCGGACCAGATGACTACTGGGTGAAAGCAGCATGATATTGGAACTCCATCTTCAAAGCTGTGGTGTCCTGAACAGAAAAGAAATGACTCGGACCTTTCACTTGGAATGATGGTCAACACTTGTTTACAATGTTTGATAGGGGATCACTACCTTGATTCCTCAATTTTTTTTTTGGGGTCCAGTGAACCACAATATGTTACAATCCCTGGCAATTTCTTGTCCAGTATGGGACAGTAAGATCAATTTGGTCCAGTATTCGCAGGTAGCCATGAGGGAAGTGAAACGACATGGCCATTTTTTCTTGACCAGGTTCCAGAGCATCAAGAGTTGCATGTTGGAGGCGCTAGGTGGTAATGGCAGATATGTCAGGCATGTAGCAACACACGTGTGACGCAGGTAGCATTTCAAAATGCAATGAGTATCGTATAGCATTTCGGTGGTATGGAGATAGCATGCAGCATATCAAAAGAATGTGGTAGGAAACACATGACGTAAAACACATACTTTTTTTAATGCAAGCAAGCCAAAAGAGTACCAATAGTACCTGCTATATCAAGTACTCACTACATTGGGGATGTGCAGTGCATACGGTGGGCTTGCAGAGGTAGTGAAGTCAGCTACGTAGCTATCATGGTAGACCATACCATGGAAATTCTGGGGTTGCAGCCACCTATGAAGCACAGGCAGGTCTCCCACTGAAACGAATTGGCGTCAAAATAAACAAACCACCGCGCTATTGAGATGAATCACCAGCTATTGAGCAGGTAAACTGGGGATGGTTTATCAATACGGACCTCCCATTACCAGAAAAGCGTCAGTTGGATGTTGTCAGTGCCTAGCAACGCCACTGGCTAAAAATCATGACTGCGCCCTCGGTGAATTGCAATCAAGTTGGGGTACCTTGGGTCGACGTGGCGATGGCCTAAGCCAATTGGTGACGCTATGTTGGCAGTTTTTTCTCAGACAGCGACCTCACCACGGCGATCGCAACGCACACCCATGATGTGCTGAGTTGCATTTCCTGCGTTTCTTCGTCCTTCGAGGTGCTACCCTTGGAATTAAGTGGTGCTACCGTTCGAATGGACTCCGGATCGGTGGTTTGATGACAGTTCCCATTTGCAGAACACAGAAAGGTCCCCAAGCCTTTGCTGATGCAAGATTGGTCCGGAGTTGGAGTTGCCATATACGCATTCTTTTTGAAATTATGGATTTCCTATCTCTTTTTGAAGGGTTGTGATCATCATTTTGTATCCTAGACCTGTGCCCATCTTTTTATATAGTTTGGGTAGCTCTTAAGAGCTGTCTTGTTGAATGTGCAAAATCATTGTATATAGAGACAGGGCTTCCATATTGATGGACATGTTAAAATCTAGTTGGCATTTTATATAGAGGGCTATATAAAAATCAGAATGCATTTTATACAGAAGGTTCTTGTCCATATGATGTCTACTTCGGAAAACCAATGATCATTTTATATAAACCATGCCGGTATGGTATGTGCAGGCCTGCACTCCATTTCATAGTGCCTGGACCTGTGAATCCGAGACTGTGTCCATAAAATGAGGGTCACAACCCCTCCCCTGGAATTGAAAGGGCAAAATATACGCCGTGTTTCAACTCGTCTTGGCAGGCGATTCTCCACAAATGTGGAGGGCCCGGGTGGGTCACCTTACCCAGCTGTCCTGATTTTTTGGAGGGTGCAGCGCAGGGCCTTGGAGGGGCTCTTGCGCGCGCGGAAAGAACGCGTGACCCAGAAGCATCCGGATTTAATTGGATGCCTTCGATTTTTTTTTGCATCTGCCTCCGGCAGGTGAGGGTGACCTGAACTTTCACGGTCCCTGAATACATCTGAATACAAAACATCCCTGGAGGTCTCCTCCACGGAAGCCCTGGCCAGCTGAAGTTGCCTTTGTTTTAGGAAGCCAGGAAGCACTGGTGAGGACAGGTAATCGATGGTAATCGTCTTTGGGCTCGATTTCCCATGGGAGCCAGCAACCTAAGCGACTTCTAGGGCGCTTCTGGCGCTACAGTTTCCACTTGTTGAGGTTTTCTTTTCATCTCGATTTTTAAAGGCAATTTGTGCAACATCAGTCGAGATTCGAAATTCATCAGAGATGAATCCTTGTTTGATCGTTCTTTCTTCTCCCAGTTTGTTTGCAATGCTAGTTTTCGTCACCTACCCTCAAGTTAAGCATGTCATTTGCAAGTGTTTAGATGAAACTGTTTGCTGTTCAATATTGACACCAACAAGGTCACAATGATATTTAGCATTAATTTTCGCATCTTATATATTGATACAATTATATATTGTATATATGAGTCATGGGTGGGTCAGCTTGTTCATGGACCCAGAGTTCATCATTTGGCCCTGGCCACATTGGCCACCCCTCCACACCACAGCCCGCCCAAGGTGCAGCCGACAGCCTTTCGACAGTTTCAGCGGTGAGGCCCTGATGGTGGTTGTTGGTGCCTGATTTTCCCGATATGGTGGTTGTTGGTGGTTATATGGTGGTTTAACAAGAATTGTGAACTAGCTGGTTATAATGGTTAATAATAGGGGATAACAACTAGCAACTATAGGGGATATACCAGCTATATATGGCTATGGGTCAAGCAGTTATCCAACCAACTTTCATGGGGGATTTCCACCAACAATAATAAGGGAATACAGAATGGTTAATGATAGGGGAACCAGGGGTACGGGGTGAACTGACCCACAGCCATATGATGATGGTTACTCAGACGATGACTGTAACCTGGTCATACTTGAGAAATCTTGAGAATTTTGACATTCATGTTATATCCTAGTAATACTAGTAAACGAAATCAATGAATCCCAACCATATGTTGATGGGTACCTGGATATTACGGCAACTAATGGTTAGTCGATAATGACCAGTGACTATAGTACGACTAGTGTCGCACTAGTGTGGGCACGGGTCGATGCCTTTTGTTACTTCCGGTGGGACTATCATTTTCCGCTAACAAGATTGGTACATGACCATGGGTATTGGGTGAATTACTATCCTGGATCAGTTGGTGGTTTGAAACATGTCTTTTCTTTTTCCACCAGCACTAACACTTGATTGATTTATTGACTAATATGTTCATATTCATAGGCGTTGAAACCACCAACCCTGGCAATAATAACCAGCCATCACGACAGTACAAACGGGGTTGACTACCCAGCAATGATCATGAATCACCCGGGCTTAACTGCTAGCCATGCCTGCGGAAAACGGGCCCTTACCTTGGCGAGAATCACCAGGCGGCAGGACCGTAAACCCAACATCAGGCGGGAGTTGTAACCAACAATGACCAACAAAATCGGAAAGTAGCCACAATTATTATCAGTATATTGGATGGTGAAAACTCTAACAACAACCATTGCTGTTCAACCAATGGTATTGGATGGTGGAAAAACATGGGACAGTGAAAAAAAAGGACAGTACATCGGATTAGTATATTAGATTTTTCCACCAACCACAATTATTAGCAGTATGTTGGAGGGTGAAAACTTTAACAACAACCATTGCTGTTCAACTACTTAACAATAATTGATCACGAACCAGTTGATTTGTTTGTGATGGCGGAAGTCACGAACACATGCAACTTGAGACCCAGCTGTGTCGGGCCATGTTCGGCTTTGGGCACTGCGCTGATTTACAACATGTGTCAATTCAAATTCATTAATTTATGCATTTTCATAGCACTTGTTTACGTTTTACATGTACTGTAAGTTGGGTTGATGCATCAGAATATGGTCAAATATTATTGTTGGTTTTCATGTTTCAGGGTGCAATATTTGAAGCCAAGCTGCACATGTTTCCACATCATGGTCCATGATATTGCAATGCTCACGTCCAACAACGCAGCCGCCCTGCCATGCGCTGCTGATATGCACCGATGTGTGCTCCACTTGGACCACAGTACTACCGAGTTGCCTGACTCTTCGCAGGTACCCCTGCTTGCCCCAGATATCAATGGTAGTTTTTTAAAATAGGGGACCCAAAAATGGTTGGTTTACTTATGAAGAATTTTTAAGAATGGATGCTTTAGGGGGTCCCCTATTTTGAGAAACCGCCAAATCAAGTACCGTCAGACCTGATTGTATAGCTATAAAGTCAATTTGCCAATGCGGCCGTGGGTAAAAACCTTGTACAGGTTCCCTGTCATCAATCATTGTTCTATAATTTTGTTGGTTATCATCCCCCCTTTTTGGTTGGTAAATATTTACCCATGAATCATCATAATTATATTTTTGCTCAGTTATGAAAATTGTATTTGTTTTCGATACTGTTCGCTATTCTATACAGTGATATGACATGAAAAAATATATTAATTATGAGTGTTATGATTGCATTATTACGACAACTATTTTATTTTTTCATTTTCTAAATGATATACGTGTAATCATGTTATTTATGAAAGAACAGTCACCCGTATTATGATAATCATCATTTGTTTGGATTTATTTTGTTTCAATATATCTTTTTATGATGTGTTTTCTCTTAATCTTCTATTGATTCAAAAAAATGTAACCTTTTTATTGGTTTTCATGTCACATGCAGGTGACTTTCTGTTCCATGGAGAAGGTCAACAAGTGACCACCCTGTCACCACCTGCAACGCCGGAGTGGTGCCACTCTGGCGCGCAGCCTTGCGATCAAAGATTGACTTTGCTGAGACAGGTACAAGCTGGGCCCCAAGCAGGTATAAGTTGCTTAGTATAAATAAATTTATAAATATTTAAATATTTAAATATATATATATATATATATGCTAGCCCCCCCCCCAAAAACCTATGTTTCTCCCTTCTTCTCTCCTTACTATCTTCTTATTTTTCTTTATTAAGGAGAACATAGGGAGAACACAAGGAGAGACTAAAGGAATAATAAAAAGAGCATTAAATAGGAAGAGAATGAAGTCTCCTTAATATTCCCTTATTCTCTCCTTATTCTCTCCTTATTCTCTCCTTCTCTCCTTATTCTCTCCTTACTATTTTCTCATTTTTTCTTTATTAAGGGGAACATAGGGAGAACACAAGGACAGACTAAAGGAATAATAAAAAGAGCAAATAGGGAGAGAATGAGGTCTCTTTAATTCTCCCTTATTCTCTCCTTACTACTTTCTTATATTGTCTTTATTAAGGAGAAAATATGGAGAATACAATGAGAGAATAAGAGAATAATAAAAAGAGCAAATGGGGAGAGAATGAGGTCTCCTTAATATTCCCTTATTCTCTCCTTATTCTCTCCTTACTATTTTCTCAGTTTTTCTTTATTAAGGAGAACATAGGGAGAACACAAGGAGGGACTAAAGGAATAATAAAAAGAGCATTAAATTGGGAGAGAATGAAGTCTCCTTAATTCTCTCCTTATTCTCTCGTTATTCTCTCCTTACTATTTTCTCAGCCGGGCTTCGCCAGGTCCGAAAGCTGCGTCATAGCCCAGCCCCCGTGGCTTCGGATCCTCCACCTCGCTTGGGGCTCTGGGGTTTGCTGCGCTGCCTGTTGCGCCTCCCTTGCGCCGCCTGGTGGCGTCGCCCTCCGAAAAAAGGGTTACGGTGGGGATATGATAGGTTTTTCGTTGGGAGGAGATGGGAAGAGGAGCGTTTGAACACAAGAATTGGGACTTAGGACGTGCCTAAAGATTTTGTGCAAGAGATTGAAATGTGTCAATACGGATATGTATATACAGACATCATATTGTTCACTATTTGCCATCGGGCTCAAGCCTATTATTCCCTATACCCTAGAGACTTAGGAGTTTCGTGCTGGCCCCTCCACAATATATGTCTTCGATCATTTCATCTGACATAGATGTTTAAGTCCTTTCTCGCCAGTTCGCATGAACACATCATTGCCTGCTTCTGTGCAGGGGGGTTGCTGGGCCTGGCGAGTAAGGATTTGCATCCTCTTGTCAGCTCAGTGCTTTTAGACGAAAGTTGGGAATATATTTGTATAAATGTACATGCTTAGTTGCTATTGGTCTCAAGCCTTATATTCGCTAGCCTTCGCGACTTGAGAGTTCCTATCATGCCGACCCCAGAACGTCGGCATTCGGTCGCAACACGGGAAAACATATTCAGGCGTGATGCTTGTGTTGCCAAGTGATTTTTAAATCCTACGTCATCCTGTTTCACGAATACGTTGTTGCCTGCTTCTGACCTAAGGGGTCGATCTCTAACCTGGTGAGAAAGGATTTGCAGCCTATTATCAGCACAGTTTTTGAACACGAAAATTAGGAGTATGGCCGAAAGGTGTTCAGTCACCCTCTAAATCGCTTAGTTCAATTTGGTTGATGGCTTGGTACTTAAAGCCCCTAATTCCTAGTCCATCTTACACCCACGTGATCAAATTGATCGATTTCGGTTCGTTTGAACCGCTTCGGAGCGCTTCGCCCAAATTTGAAAAAAACATGGGTTTCCTGAGTTTTTTCGAATGCCTCGATTTTCAGTATATAACCTGATGACTTAGGAATAAAAAAATAAGGGTCTTTCTCAGAGTCCTAAGTCTCTGGGGGGTAATATATATATATATATATATATATATATATATATATGTTCTTTTTTATGTATCTATATCGCGACTGGTACTCAATTGTAAACCAAATTAGCCGACTAGTAGGCCCCACTTTGTGCATATCAAGCGCTTGTATCATGGTGGTGCCTGCGGATGAAGTTGGAGGGAATACAGACATGAAGACATGCGTAGTGCGTTTTCTGCTGTTTGCAGGGTCAGAAAGAGGCGGACAACACATGGGGGCCTCACTTGTAATGACCAACACCTACCAGCCTGCAAGCTAAATCAAACTTACAAGATTTAGAGTGAACAAGACATTAGCACAGCAATGCACATTGCGTGGAAACTTTGGGATGAAGAATCCCACTAAGCCCTTCCTTTCACACGAACCCTACTGAAGCTGGGGCTCCAGGGAATGGTTTGCGGTCAGGATGAAGGTATCAGGAGCCACCATTCTCAAGCTGGCATGACAGTGAACGTCCCAAGGATCACTGCTGGATCACTGATAATCCAACTTCCGGCTGGAGCCCACCTGAATAGCTGGGGGTTGGGCTTCTCCACAATGATCTTGAAAAATGCAAGCACATAGGCACATACAACAAGAAACCGTGATTCATGCCTTAATAATTTGCCCTAAGGCTTCACCGGTGAACCTGGCTGAAACAGCCACCATCATCAACCATTACAGGAGACCGGCAGTAGCCTATCTACAGATGCGTGTTGGTCGATTTTAGGTCATTTTTACATATACTTTGAGGAGTATGATTTGTTGTGCAAATAAGCATTATGGATGTTTTTGGGGTATGTTTTTTCGGATGTGATTTTTGTTATTTTGTTGGGGTACGTATCCATTTGTTGTGCTCCGCGTATTTTTGAATATGTATTCAAAATTGTGTATTATGCATCACACATGAAGATTGCACGAGGTCAGTCCTAGATATTTCCGTGCATGTTAGCCCTCATTGGCCGTTATAGCTATAGTTGGCTATCATATACGTTTTTATTTGTTATTCGAGGACCCAGGGTCACGAATCCGCATCAGCGCTCACTGTTCTCATGGTGACCGGCTGCCCTCCGATTGGCCGGTCACATCCTGAGGAACCATGACCCTTGCAACCTGCACTGGCTGATGGGCAATGGATCACTGGTACGATGACCACGCTATCATGAACCATTGTTGATTATTTCGTTGATTACTTCGTTGATCCTTAATCATCACTAACTAGCTGGTGATTTTCAGGGAGCTAAGGAGCCAGGGGTATCCCTAAATCCCTTTAAAGGGGGAGCTAAAGAGCTACAGGGAGTGGTGAAACCAGATGGTAGCCAATCTAATGACCATTTTGGTTAGCTCATGGGTGCCGTCGTAACTCACGCTGTTGGCCTGGCCCAGACGATGTTTCAATGAAGGCAGGTAGGCCGCTGGAGTTTGATACATGTGGGTAATAGAGGATGTTTTTTAAAAACATTGGATTTTTTGTGGTTGATATGGTAAAGACCGTTGGTCTTATAGGGAACCAATGGATTGACTTGGTTGATAAGATATAAACCGGTGGTTTTATAGGGAAACTGTAGGTTCTTTTTTGGCTGATAGGATAAAGACCGCTGGTTTTATAAACCATGAAATTGTCTATGGTTGCTAGGGTAAAGACCGGCAGTTTTATGGGGAAAGTAAAGAATTTGTGTTAATTATTATACATATTGAAAAACAAAAAAACGTTGGTTTAATTGGGAAACCATGGGATTTTCTATGGTTAATATGGTGACGACCGGTGGCTTTTAGGGGATTTTCTTGGTTACTCTCTGCTTTTAATAGAGGTTATTAATATAGCATTATTCATGGTTGAGAAATTTGTTGGTAAACAATTTGACTCAGCTAACAACCAGTAAAGCAATTTGATGGTAAACGATTCCATTCAAACAAAACCACCTCGCCACAGTACCAATGCAGCGGGGTTAGCCAGTGGAATGGTGAGGGGGTCGCAGTGATCATCCCAACTTGGTGTTGATTATTTTGAGGATGGCAGAGACAAACAGTTTCCTATAGCTACCACCTGTTTGGAAGCCTGTCGTCCAAAACCTGGCAGAGACAAACAGTTTCCAATACACATTTGGAAGCCTGTCGTTTTGATTTTTATTGGAAAAGTGTATTTTCTGGACGTGTGTGGCGTCACGAGCGTGCATGAGGAGCCGGACATCTCAAGCCCAAAGGTTGCGGCTTTGAAGAGGTTTTCTCGCTTCGTTCCAAACCTGATGCGTCCTTGTTGCAAAGCCATGTGGGCCATGTGTGCAATGCCCCTAGCAATTAGTGAAGATCATCCAAAGAATCTTCCGTGTGGGATTTTACCCCATGTTGTTTTCTGCTGGTGAGCATTGACATGCGTGGACCCATACCCATGTGTCCATATTATGTGCTTAAGTTTCCGAGCCGGTCTTCCTATTGGCTGTTTGGATGGTTTGCTGACTTTCGCAGCATGTGCCCCTGCTCGCTCTCCGTGACACCGCCGGGAGACGTCAAACATTCCGAGTCTCACCTTTTGTCACCTCACCCCAGCAAACTTTCAACAAATCACCACAGATATCCACAGAGAACTTGCTGAGACTACATGAACTTGCTGAGACATGATGAACAATAGACATGATCAATGTTATGAGTTGATGCTTTCATTAATGGTTGATGATGCTTGAGGATAGAAGGCCCTTGTCACTTCTGCCATGGCGTGCTTCCAGGGCTGCTTTGCCGGCCTGGGCCGAGGGCGCGATGCTGCCGGCGCGTTGCCAGTCTCGGAGGTGCTGTCGCCTGCGCTGCGCATTTTGACGGCCAACGACATCTATCGAAGCTCGGCGGACAAAAGCCTCGTGGTTGGGTTGCTTGGGTTGGTTGGGTTGCTTGGGTTGGTTGGGTTGCTTAGGTTGGTTGGGATGTTTTGGAGTGCTTGGGTGGGGTTCTTTGGGATGGTTCGGTGGGGTTGTTTGGGATGATTGGGTGGGTTTGTGTTGCTTTGCGGTGAAAATTGGTCCAGTTGGAAAGTTTTGGTGAAAAGGTGAGCAGTGCGCTCCACCCTGGGCCTGCACACGTGCTAGTTTTTGGATGTGATTGGTCGCGTCTACAGCAATGGTTGTGGATCTTAAGAGATGCTGAGGATACATATTGACTGGCCAGGGTTGTTGAGACCATTTTCCCTGACATATGCGTACATCAATTCAGTTGTCTGGGTGAAATATACGATATTTTCTGATATAGGCAGGACATGAGATAGAAAAAATAGGTAGATATTCGTGTTTGCGTAGGTTCATGCACTAGTGAAACCACATTTGGAGAGAAGACATGTCGAGGGGAATTGTTGATTCGATGATTTTAGGCATCTCCAATTGCCACAGGCCTTTACCAGATATCAAAAACCAATGGTTTTTCCCAGTGGCAAAATGGGGATCCCAAAGTTAAGCCAGGGTATATACATCCCTGGGTCCAGACCATTTAAACCAGCACATCATCACCCCGCTCAGCTTTGCGACCACCCATGCTTTGGCAGCTGGTTTCCTGTGTCGGCTCTTCCCTGTGTCCCCTCGCCAAACCAGGACCGGAGCGTTTCGCAATGCTACACAGCTTGTGCCAAGGCCGGCCCCAAGCATGGCGCCCCGATGTGGCCATGAATGGCGTCCATCATTTTTGATGGTGGATTGATGGTAAAGTCCGGGATATTTACTGGTTATATGTTGCACTATGCAACAGCTCAGCAGCTGGTGAATGTGATGGTGCAAGATGCCAACATGCCAACATGGATTCAAGGCATCTACGACTTGCCTCAATCTCCAAGAGACCCCAATCCTACACTTGTCTTAATTCTTTTGGCAAATCCTAGTTCGGGCCATATCATGGAACACTAGTCAACCAGTCCAGTTGTTCTTTTTGTGTGTAAGCTTGGTTAAGCATCAGTTGTCCAGCTTAGCTTCCCAAAATGTTGTTTTGAAGTCTTTGTCAACCGGACCATTCAAAGTACATTGAGCAAGAGAATTCAAGTGGGGAACACACCACTAGCATCCATTCAGAAAACATGATATGTCAAACAGACACAAACGTGTTCATCATATACAAAATGCAATTGCTGCCGCAGAATTATCATTTCTGTTTTGCAGGTTTGACATTTTCCATGTGCGTTTGATTTGATGGACATCCGCCCGCATTGTGAGCTCAGGGTTTCAGGGTTGACCAATTGACCAGCTGCTCATATTCGTGAACCACCATGGGCCTCCATCAACCATTGATCAATGTTTGAGGGGATTTGATCCACCATGGTCAACCACTTCCTAGCATCATGAACCATTGAATCAGATGAACCGAGTAGTGCTTAACAACCATCCATTCCGCGCCCTCGCGGTCTGTAGCGGTGGTGCGACCTCTCCTGGCACGGCGGCTTCGTCACGTCGTAACGGAGGCTTGCGGCAAGAGACCGGAGCTCTGACGAAGTTCGTTCTTCCAGGTGACCTTTTGGGCCGCTTGGTAGCGTCATGCTGCCATGCTCCATGGATATGGTGGTTTCTCAAGCCATAAGGGACCCCCAAAATGGTTGGTTTATTGCTATAAAATGACTCTTATTGGATGATTTAGGGGTACCCCTATTTTGAGAAACCATATCAGTGGTTGACGCGGAAGTGGGAATTGTAGATCGATTACGAGCCAGTGATATTCATGATTTATGATGTTCAATGATCATTTTTGATCGTTGCCAATCAGTGCTAGTGCGGGTCAGAAGTTGTTGTTGCTGCGTGGCGCTAGAAATGCTTGGGATGGGTGTCGTTGATCAATCTTGGGCATGCAATGCTACTTGTTGGTTGATGATGGCTCGTTGATGTTGGTCCCTTATTGATGAACTCATAGTTGATGGCTGCTTGTCGGTGGATGCTTGCCTGTATCAATCGAAACATATCCTTCAATGAGAGACATTGTGGCGGCACAGCTGCAGAATCCACAACTCCTCCAGCAGTAAGCGTTCATGTGTTGTCGCCTCCACCCAGTATTTGGAGGACAAGGCACATGTGATCTCCATCGTGTTTGCACAGCAGTGGGGGTTGCAAAATGTGCCATTTGGATCCATTTGGTTGGTGGGCAGTTTGGGGGAAGTGGGCCCCAAATGTCCACCCTAGGATTGGCTGAAATTGATGTGGCGGTGAATGTTTAATGGCTGGTGGTTGCAAAGATTGTCTCTAATCTACACCATTTGGTGCAAAAAAACAGTTGGGGCGGCGGTTTCAGTTGCTAGTATGGTCCAATGGGGTTGAAGCCACGAACCGTTGTACAACCATATCCCTGAGAGAAGTGTAGTTGTACACCCTGGCTGGATTTGCCTCGTGAGGCCAAGTGACACGACTTTCCTTTGCAGAACAGTCCGCAATGATTTTCGGTCAACAAATCCCTGCTGCTTTGAGTTTGAGATGTCATGGCATTCAACAAGGTTGCACCATTGAGGATAGAATTCTTATAAAGTGGTTGCGTATGGCTTCATATTGGCCAACAAAACTCATGATATGTCCACACTCGGTAGTTCATAATCACTACCATATCCTCCTCCTCGGCCACCAATGAAGATCGGCTCGTCCCCGAGGTGGGTCCCTCTTTGCCAATCTGCACCAGGGCGAGTCGGTCGTGGACCTGTTGAATGCCATTCAGGCGGGGGCCGCAGCTACCCGCAGCTACCCGCTACCCGTCCCCGCCCCCGGCTTTCGC
>VSDK01022210.1:286634-327236 GCA_009767595.1 Symbiodinium kawagutii | reverse complement strand
GCGCCGCCCCCCACCTCCCCGCTACCTGTCCCAGCCACCGGCTTCGGCAGGTGGACTACTGTGTGCCACTGGGCGGGACCAGTTGATGGGGTGGGTCCCCAAGCTGAATATAACGAGGCGAACATTTGACTAGTCTAATATCTATATATAAATTGTCATATTTGTTGGTTATCAACCGTTGAACCATGGTGTACCATCATGAAGAACCAGTTCATTGACCAACCATTGGCTCACCGCCAAGCATTGGATAACGATGACTAGGCTAAGGTGGCGAGGCTAACGGCCAGTCCTGATATCGCATGATATTGCTAGCATCTTAGCGAATCTCAACCACCGACCTCGTTCAACATTTGGGGCCCCCACCAGTACGGCCCAGTCATAGCTGGCAGTTGCTTGGTCAATGGTCGAGTCTATCCCATATAGTTAATTGTTGATCATAGGGCATCAGTTGGTTGGGAGCATGGGAGAAGTAGAGGAGAATGATCGGTTCTCCAATCAAAAGCTGGGGTCAGTTGGAATATCTCCTATTGCAGGATGAGGGTAAGTGTTGACTATCTTTGGTTCTGATTCCCCGGTGATCCTTACCATTTTGCAGTCTTCAACTCTTCAATTAGTGTTAATGCCAGATTTTGGCATCATGAGTTGGTTCTAGATATATGACCAACATTCACCAACCAAATGAGTTGCCGGCAGTTATGGATAATCACCAATTCAGCAACTCTTTTTCTGTTGATGCTAATTTCTGATTGTCCCTTGACAAGAGCCATTCCCATCCAGGAATTGCTGGGCAAGGGTAGCTGCTTGATGTCTCATCCAGCTACCACCAACCGTGTTCCAGCATCAGGTGATGCAGTGTGAGTTTGAATCGTTGCATGCGAATGTCCATGAACCAGCATGCACCATTAGCGTCCGTCCTCACCCATTCTGAAATCTGGCAGAAACTTGGTTCGTATCGTTGTGCGTCATTTCGGGATGTTCACCAAGGCTACTAGGGCAATGACCCACAGTCATATTGAAACATATTAGAACTCTGTTATTGATATGAGCTTGGCTGAACTCCCGGGATGGCTACGGAGAGAGACAGAGGTATGAGCGATGGCAAATATTTGCCATTTTTTGGAATGCTTCAGATCATCGATTTCCAACTAGGACTCATTCAACGGCTGATCGCAAACAGATTTGATGACCATGTCAACTAGTTTTGATGTTCCTCACTTTTATTTTGTTGATACTGTAACTCAGTCGTTCTGCTGGTTTCAGACAAGCCCGCGTTTCCCCCCTCATGGCGCTATCCGGGCTTTCCATTCTGTGATACTTCCCATTTTGTAGGCACCCGCGATACTACCGCGTAGCCTCAGGTAGCTACGTTCGATCGTACCCAGTAGGTTTGCTTCGTTCGGCTCAGCGCGGCGGAGTGCTGATCGAGCTTAGCAGCTGCACAAGTTGGATATGGCTATGGGTCAAATCCCTGTACCTGGTTCCCCCATCATAAACCATTGTTTTCCCTATGATTGCTGGTTAGAAACCCCCTATTTTTGGTGGATTAATATTGACCCTTTTAGCCATATCTCATGCAACTGGATACGGTCACCGGATGCAACCAGCTGCCCAGTTGTTGGAGCTTTTTTGGATCATCTCCCAACTGCTGGATCGACCGCGTTGCTCGCCGGCGCCATTTGGCTATGGGTCACTATTAACCAACCAATAATGGGGGATAATGACCAACAATACTAAGGGAAAACAATGGTTAATGATAGGGGAAGCAAGGGTACAGGGTTTTGACCCACAGCCATTTGAGCATCTAGCTGGCCCCCCTTTTCGCCACGGTTTCTTCACCTTGCTTCCTGCGCTAATTCATCAGCAAAGCGACAAAGGTGGAGGTGTGGATTGACAGACTGTGGCAGGTATTCATCATGATTGAGCATTATGGTTTGTATTCGTCATTGATTAATGGTAGGCATTGATTAATGGCAGCATTATGGTTGCCATTCATTTTGGTTTGCCATTGGTTAATCAAGGTAACTATTTATCATTATGATTGCTATTCATTGATTAATTATTTTGAATTACCTTTGACTCACATCTGATTTTTGTAAAGTAATATCCACTGACTTTTATCATACGTTTATCAAATTGTGCATTGACGTTCAAGTGATCTTCAACCAACGTTTAATATCCTTTCAGTGACCTTAAATTTCATGAACCTTTGCCTCACCTTCAACTGGCCAACCCTGAGGCTTTGCCAAAGCCGTTGTGAAACCATTGGTGGCCGAGGCTTGGGAACCACGAGTTCGATTACGGTGCCGAAAAGACCAAGGAACAGCCGCGCTGTGCGGCGGTGTGATGGCACTGAAGTTGGATACATTTGGAGATCGTGGCTGATGGTTAAGAATGGCTGATGATTGTCAACAGGGGACGTACCATCTCTATGGTTAAGAATCATTTGACAATAATTAATAAATCATAACAGAATGAAAAAGAAGAATACTCGGGGACAGGCCATTTGTGGTAATCTGTGGTGACTGGTTAAAACGGGAGTATCCCCAAATCATCCTCTATCTTTTTTGAGCACTAAGCTAGCCATTTCGGGGTTCCCGATTTTTGATCAACACCTATTTTGCTGTTTTGAGGAAAGATTATTCAGAATCCCTGATGCCCCTAGGTATACTTGCATACAAAACGGGAAATTATAAAGATAAATGTAGATGAATAAGGATGAATATGCCATGCATGGAGTATTTGGGTTATGATGGTTCAAAGGCGGCTTCGAGGAACCCCCATACAATGATTTATTGATGAGAGGTCCAGATTGGTAACCCCGATATATTTGATGGCAAATCACCACCTATGTTTGCTCAAACTAATGGCGGTTTGTTTATTATGTGGACCTACCATCATCTTTCACGTCTTTGTGCGGATCAATGTTTGAAAGAGGAAGGTTGACTGTGGCGATGTCCCAACTGCGACCAACCGAGCTTCGGTCACTTGAATGTGTACAGTAACTGTTGGGCTTGTCAAGAGCCGCTGACAGTGGTTGGACGCAGTTGATGATGATTGTTTAATGCTGCCAGTATTTAACAGTGGGTGATAAAGCTACCACCCGTACCACCAAGTACTGCATACCATTAATGATGGCTTTTCCACGGTTCGCACTATCCATACGAGTCATCAATTCAGGTGTTAACTGTTGACATCCAGCACCATTTTCGTTTCATCACAATGGTTGATCATAACTGTCCGTGACTGGTGGATTTCAAATTGGGATGAGCAATCCCTAGTCCCAGGCCTGAACAACTCATAGTTTGTTAAGCCCTGAACAATCCATAATTTATTAAGATTGACCATCATCACCCATGCTCATTGAGCGTCATGAACTCACCCGCCACGGGCCACAGCAGGAGCTCATGAGCAAGTCTCGCTTCCCTTGGTTGGGGTCCAATGTCCGTGGCACAAATCCCCCTGAAGCTCCTGGCTGCCTGGTGCCAAAACGAATGCTGGAATTGACTATCACTAACATGTATGGCATCATGAAGCAACGATTGTGGATCACAACGCATTGATCAGATAAAGCCTGAGAAATTCTACGACAAGTCGCTGGTGGGCGCCAAGAAACATCAAGAAACCATCATGAAACCAAGGTTTAGATATGTCTTGCCACCCCAGCCTGGCTCCCCGCCTAGATTCACCACAGCGGCAGGGCTCGGCAGGTGGGTCACCTCGGTTGCATCCCGGCGGAATCAGCGTGATCAGCCGCCAGTTGACTAAGGTTCCAACTGTTCGCGGCCCATTTTCCACAACACCATGGATGTGGACTGCTTCACCGTTGAGGCTCTGCGGGACGGTTGGATGGTTGGACTGCGGTGACGGTTGCGGTTGGTTGTTGTGGTTGGATGGTTCAATCATGGTGATATTGATGATTTTCCTGATGGGGAAGTGAGTCTTGTTAAGCCTTGTGGGAGTGAATTATGATCAAAATGCGTGAGTGATCCATGATTACGAATGATTAGCCATTTGATTGACTATTGAATGATGTAGTTGGGGTTCATGATCAATTGAACCATTGATCAACCATCAATGCGCCATCTATGAGCATAGATTAGCCGTGAAGTGATTTTTAATGACCCACTCAACCAGAGATAGCAAACCATTGAATAGTAGCCTTGAAAAAACAAATAGTAACCATGATGACCCCAGACTTGGTTGGTTTATTACAAAATAGTTTACCGTGTAACCTTGAAGAACCATTGACAACCATCATGCGACGTCACGAAGTATCAATTGGCCATGATCAGTCATCAACAAGCATCAGCCATCAGCAGCAACCATCAACCATCATCAACCACCAACGAACATCATCCAACCACCATTCTTATCCCAGATCCTCCAGCACCATGTGACAGGCCACTGGGTAATGACTTGGGTCGCCAGCACTGTAGGGGGAGCACCTGCCACCACCGACCGCCATGGCCGCCCTCCAGGTCGCAGGTCGCGATGTGAAAGTGGGCGTCTTCGGTCTCTGCACCGCAGCCACCCCGCAGCTGTCGCAACCTGGGATGCTCGGCACGCTGCGAAGGGCGGGGCGTGCGACCGGCAGCGGATGGCACCGGCAAAGGGGGCCCCTAAACAAGGTAGGTGTTGACCTCCAAAATTTGGGTTTTACAAGATTGATGATTTTGGTGGCCCAACAGGTAGGTGTTACACAAGGTAGCTTATACACAACTGATGATTTTGGTGGCGGTACTGCCTATGACTTCAATGAATGGCTAGTCTGCGGGTAGAACTTTCAGTGGCTAGCGGTCAGAACCTAGGGCAAGACATTATCCATGTTCGAACAGGATGGCGAAGGAAAAGGCTTTTGCCAATGGCTGGTAATTAGTCATGATTGATAATTGCGTAAGACATCATCAAAAAGCATGCGGCCACGGATGCCTCAAACTGAGTGAATGAGGTATAGTAGCATGTAGGACTTGATTGCAGCCCAACATCAAATACGCCTCGTGGCCCACCAGGATCAGTAACTGGGTTACCCGATGATGATGATGATGATGATGATGATGATGATGATGATGATGATGATGATGATGATGATGATGATAATGATGATGATGATAATGATGATGATGATGATGATGATGCTGATGCTGATGCTGCTGATGATGATGATGATGATGATGATGATGATGATGATGATAATTGACGACGACGACGACGACGACGACGACGACGACGACGACGACGACGACGACGATGACTATAGCTTTTCGGCACCTTTACTGTATTTGTGGAGAGCGCTCCCCCGGGGCGACCAAACAATTTGATAGCGGGTGTGGCATTGTTGCATTTATGTTTTGTTACCGGTGCTGATTGTATTCTGCTATGGCTGCTAACAAGGCCAGCGCCAAGCATCCTTTTTTGGGCTTAAATATGTTTTTAAAAAAAACGATACCATTTTGAATTTCTTTGCCATGGTTTGTACGTTCTTTTCTTATTGCTCCTGTTCATGACAAAATGCAAGATATACACGTTGGGTTTGGGTGAGCATGCACAACGTGTGCAATAATGATGCATCAATTGTCCAGTGTGAAAGGGCTCAGTGACCACTGATCATCTGTCAGTTAAACATCAATCAAGTATCAGCTGAGGGGAGTAAACCATACATCTACATTTTGCTAGGCATCAGGTCAATGATTGCAAGGAACACTGAACATCAAACGTGTCAATGACCTATTTCTACACTGCATAAACCAGCGTTGACCCATCGTTCCCCTACTATTTAGTGATATTGCCATCAACCTTTTTCACGATCAACCACTTGGTAATACCTCGCTAACCTGCATACTGTTGTCTATGAAGCATCATCGTGAAGCGTGGATGTCGATTGTTGGTAATCAATCGACCATGGTGAACTGCTTGTTCTTGCTGAAGCCGCCACGGCCAAATCTCTTGATATTTGTTCGTGGTTTGTATCTCTTGTCATTGACCACCAGCTCACCAATTGTTTTTTGCCAGCCATCAATTTGTTTATGATAGGATTGGTCAACCTGAATTGAAGGTTCTGATCATTCGTAACCATTCTTAGAGCAAGTACTGTTAATTGAAGGTTCTGATTATTTGTAACCATTCTTAGAGCAGGCACTGCAAATGCGTCTATTCCAACTTTTGATGACTAACCATTGTTGTGATAAATGATTATATATGCTTGATTGTTGTTGGTTCTTGGGCCCTAATGGTCACCCATACTATCCATCAACCATCATCATTCCTAGTATAGTGTTGGTCATCACCCGTACTGCAGCCTGGCTGAGACAGACCTTTGGCGTGATGATGACGGAAAAAAGATCACCCGTATGGGTACCAACCATAATTTGAAGCATCAATGAACAATTCTTTACCATCAGAGGCAACCTTCAATCATCAACTACCTATCATTAATCATGAATTGTACCCTAATTTTTGCATGAACTAAGCCCTTTGATATCAACCATACTAGCCATCAACCATCATCATTCCTAGTGCCCATGAACTAAGCCAACTAAGAGATCATGACTGTCATCGTTCCCAAGCCTCGACCTCAGGAAGGAGGTTTGTTTCGAGCAACCCGTGGAGCATGCGCTGCGCTGCGTGACCCAACTCCGGGGTCCCGAGATGGGCTGCCACTTCATCCTGGCCTTGACCCACCTGTCGCTGGTGCGCCACTGGGTGGGTCACCACTGGCGGGGAGCTAGGCCGCCATTCTGGGGAGCAGGCTATCCCTTGAAAGGGGAAGCGAGGCCAGGAACTACAAGGAGTGTTCAACCAAATGGTAGTTGAAGAAGATGGATCAACCATCCATGTGTCGTTACTAACGCAAACGATGTGGAGATTAACCTTGAAAGTGGTGATTAATGCTGAGTTGATACTGCTGAATGATGATTGACGATGAAATTTGATGGTTCATATTTGTATTGATTGTTAGGGACAACGGTGTGCATGATAAGTCAATACTGAGTTTGCGCCGATTAAGGATGCGGTTTGGGTGGTTTGCCGAAATGAGCCAGTATCAGCGGGTGTGAATGATGGTTGATACAGGTGATTCAAACTGTTTACTGGGTTCTGAATGGTTCACCATTTTGCATGTTGCTCAGTATTATTGACCTGTCATCAAGTATCAATCACTCGATTTTTGATAGCCATGCTTCTTGCTGTCCATTTGCACCAGCTGTTAAGTAGCAGTCAATGCTTATATAATTGTTATGATTGTTCAGAATGGCTGGTCAATACAGATACATGGCCAATAGTAATCATGGTCCATAAGCTTATTTGTTAATGATCAACACTTTGCTATTCATGCCTTTTGATCCTACACCCATTTTCTTGACGCTGTGAACCACATATCGATCCGAAGCACGTCATGACCATTGCACCGTTGTCCAGCATTGTGCGATGCAAGTCGGTCAAGTCAAGGGAGGTGAATATACCACAGCTGGAGTCACGAGATGATTCGTGCTGGGTCAATTCGATGTTCTCCACTAGTAACTGGCTGGGGGTTAACATGCTGGGGCATAGCAAAAAAAAGCACTGATGTAACGCAAGTGTTCGATGTGTTTGGTTGGTAGTTGTCAGGGTATGCAGGGGTTATCACCATGATTATGACAGGGACGAGTAACCAACAATACTGGCTAGTGGTTCGATTGACATGTCTTATTTTACCTGGTGTTTCAACCTTATCGACCATGAAGCGGTTTGGTAAACTGATTTGCTTGCGCTGAGTCAATCACAATGTTTGATATGTAAACCAGTGTGAATGACTCATTGTGACTTGCGGCTTACCAAATTGTATAGGTTTACCATGGTTTACCATATTGAATGTGGTTATTAACTAAAGACTATAAACCATAATTACGTTTAAATCTCTCCATGTGAAGTTGTGAGTCGCGCATATTGACTCCTGGCTTCATCTACCAGACTGCACCGGCTTCATAAAAGGTCCCCAAGACGCACATCGAGGCACCACCCATGAGATACGCAGCCTGCAACATCTTATGTCAACAATGGGCTGGCAGTGAGATGCTTCTACCCGATGTGACATGATATGACTTGGCGCTTTCTATCGGGTAGAACTTGATGATTTACTTGGTCAGATTCTGTTGGATACACGTTATTTCCATCCTGCGGATGATTCACAGACGATTGTCTTGGGGATCGGTGGAACCACCAAGCAAATGTGTTTGGACTTTTCAGCGGTACTGAAGTCTTCCAGTACGGTGCTGGCCTCAAGAAAAAAGTGCAAATCCTTCCTGGATAGCACCCCTGCCTGCAGAAGTCATGAACTCCACCTGCCCGTGAAGAAAGCATCTTCCTCAATCCCATAAGATTGTACCTCAGGCTGGGAAAGATATGAAATGAACAGGAAACACCAGGAGTTGGGTCAACTTACAACTTTTTTCATCGTTCAATATGGCTTTGGGCCAAAACCCTGTAGCAAACGGTATATCCACTACTTTTCTTTTTACCATCCCCTACTATTGACCACTAACCAGCTAGTTAACCAAGCTGACAGCTCTGCCCAGCATCCCAGATCTTTTTCACAGCTTGATCAGTGGCCATCACCCGCCTGACAGGTGAACGACAAGGAGTTGGCTGAGAAATGTCCAGGGATCAACGTGATCCTAGGCGCCGCCGACAGTGGCGCTACGGCATGGGCATCATATAACAAATTAAAACATGTACAGTATTGTGACTTAAATTGTTTCATGAATTAAAGGGCTAATGCTTTCTTGCTTATAGCTAATAACTTGTAACCACAAATGATGTTGCTATGTGATTTCGCAAACAGAAGCAACATCTTGATTACATCAATAATGATATCAAATATCAGTGGGTGGTTTGTCGATCCAGGCATTGATGCACAAAGCCGGCTGCTGAACACAATAATGAACAATTAACTAAAAGCCCACGATTAGTGACTAGCAACCATCAACATTAAGTATATTGATTTGATGCTAGGTGTACACATGGTGAGCAGTTGAGTAGCTGATGGCTGATTGATTAGTTGGCTTCCCATACTGAAAAGGAGAGGGAGGCGGCTCGTGATGCATGGATGACAGAACCATTTGCTGACTGTTGATTTGTATGAAGATCTCTCAGCCCCTTGGCCTATGCATTTAGTTTTCTCTATTTGTTGGTTGATTGGTTTGTTTGGTTTGTTGTTTGGTGTTTGTTATGTGTTGTTTGTTTTTTTTGTTGTTTGTTGTTTGTTGTTTTGTTAGTTGTTGTTTGTATTTTGTTGTTTGTTTTTTGGTTGTTGTTGTTGTTGTTGTTGTTGTTGTTGTTGCTGTTGTTGTTGTTGTTGCTGCTATTGTCGTTGTTGTTCTTGTTGCTGCTGCTGCTGCTGGTGTTGTAGTTGTTGCTGCTGTCGTTGGTGTTGTTTATTGTTGTTGCTGTTGTTGTTGCTGCTGTTGTTGTTATTGGTTTATATGTGTATCTATCTACCTTCCACCACCTCCCTTCTATCTGCACAGTTATGTTTTGTTGTGTATATTTGCCTAGCTGCTTGTTTGCCCAACTCAAATTTTCCTATCATAGTACTGTCCATTTGTCTAGCGCAACCCAGCTAGCTGGCCATTTCAACCATTTGTTTGTTTGTATTTTGTTTGTTTGTTTGTTTGTTTGTTTGTTTGTTTGTTTGTTTGTTTGTTTGTTTGTTTGTTTGTTTGTTTGTTTGTCGATATATGTATCTATCTACCTGTATATTTTTTTACCTCTCTATGAGTGTACGTGCGCGTATCTATTTGTGATTATAATATATTGATCTTGATTTATCTAAAAATTATGATCTACTTATCCTATAGTTCCGTCGGTGTGAGAATCTGTTTGTCTTTCCATCCATCCATCCTTCCTTCTATGTATCCATTTGTTTGTCTATTTATTTCTCATCATGCATTTCCGTCTTTCCCCGTCCATTTCTTTGGACCCGTCCTTTGATCTCGACGACCGTCATTGGACCATGGTGACCTGCCGCGTCGCTGGCAATTTTGTGCGGGCGAGGTTAGGGGGACGTGCACTTTTTGCATAATCCGACCTGGGACGACCTGCTGCAACTTTCTGTCGGGCAACCTCCACACGGCAACCTCGCATAAGAACTACAAGGTGGTGCCCCCTGGTTATAAGTTGATTAATAAGCCATTTAACTATAGTTATATCTACCACAACTAGTATTTACCTAGTTATAAACCAACTTAGCTATCTTGGGGGCCCCACCTTGTATAGATTGGGGAAAGCAAATGTAGGATTAGAATGATTCAGAATGATTATAAGCATGTCTCAGGATCACAAGCAGCCGACCCATGATGTCTGTCAGTTCAGAGTTGGCAGTCCCTTCGGGATTGATTGTTGTTAATTAACATGTCATTGTCGTCTTGAGTTCCTTGCCTTTATCCCACCCAGATGTACAATTGTTTAATTGGGTCCTTCTGGTAATTCATACCTCACGACATGATACAATGTTTGTTCCACGGTGGAACCGCCAGCCGAGAGACCTACCGCTGGGCGAAGAGTGGCTGAATATTTGTGGATTGTGATGCTGTGCGACAGCGAAGTATTAAAACCATAACTTATGACTTCAAGAGTTCGGAAGTGTCCTGCTGGAGCTTCTTCGTGTGAACATGTGACCATCTTTGCTCTACAAACCAAGGCTGCTTGACTTCAAGATCAAGTTATGTACTCAGCTAACTAGATTCTAAATAAATTCTTGAGTGCCATCGTGGCTCAGTGCTGGATGTAGTTCACCTCTGGAATATCCCCAATCAATCACCCCGCAACACAGGATTTGTGATGTACAAGTAACTCATGCTGGTTGCTGGCTCAACCCACTCGGGCTCAGAATGACAGGTCTTGGCTGAAAGCTAGGTCAATGGTTCGCGAGGCTGGCATTTTGGAGCATTCGGGAACAATTCCACCTGAGCGAATCAACGCTTGGTTCAATTTGGCGTCGAAGGAGAGTTTCGACGAGGACCGCTGGAAAGTGGCTGCAAGGCTTCCAGAGGCAACTTTGTCTCATCGCTCAGGTGGCCCATTCTGTGGTCATTTGATCAAGTTCGATCTGACAAACATTTTGGTTGAGCATGCGCCTGAAAAGCCTTGCAACTTGCTAGTCAGACCCGAAGTCAGAGGTGAACATGCTGACGGGCAAGCGCAGATGAGTGTACGATGGCTGCGGACCCTTGCACCCGGGGATTCCATCGTGGAGCGCGCCAGCACTTTGTGGTTGCTGCGCATGGCGTCTTTGCTCTTCGGCAACTCCTCTGGTCCCTTCAGGACCAGTTTCTTCGACCCAGCACCCATTGCTGAGCGGCATCAGCTTCGAAGAGACTTTCCAGAGCCAGGGGATTGCACCTACGCATGTTTTCAGGACCATGGAATCGGCCAAGAAGGTCTCATGGTTTGTCGCCACTTGGGCCGCAAGTGGTTCCGGGCATCTTTGATCTTCAGCACTCCTGAGGACAAGTGGCCATCTTGGGCCTCACCTTTCTTCAGCTTGCTCACCGACATGGTCCGCAAGGCCATCGTTCAATTTCTGAATCGACCAGGTGTCCAAGAGCTGCGCCGAATGGATGAGAATCTCTACATTGTGCTGTGCATGCGGAGCTTCAATCGTGGACCTCCGCTGGTTCCAATCACCAACGAGACTCAGGCGGATGCGGCAGATGCGATCACCATCTCTGCTGGGAGCAACCTGAACCTCACCAGATGGACTCGCTTCAACCGAGGGAAATTCCGCATGTCCGAGTACATACGATGCTTCATGGGAGCCCTAGCCCATGAGGTGAGTATCTATGACAGCCTGGACGGCAGAAGTTTGGTCGCATACCAATGTGCTTTCCTTCGTTCTCAGTGGATGGCACTTCGTGTTTCCTTCTTTGAAGCTTTCAACTTGCAAAAGGCAGCTTATCGCCGAGCCAATGGAGGGACTGCGGCACCAGGGATCATCGAAGACGCGCGGCCGCACTTGCTCCGAGAGGCCGATGGAGCCGATGGAGCCGTTTGCGTAGGTCCGGATCAGCTTCCCCTGGTTGATGGTTCCAAGTTTAGAGTTCGCAACACATTTCTGGAGCTGGGCGATGTTCCTGACCCTTTCCCCATGAAGCGGAGCAAAAGTTCCGGAGACCTTTCAGCGACATTTTCGGTATAGCATGCTGCCACTGCGATGTAGAGCGAAGGCGATTGATGGAATCAATTGCGCAGTGGTGTGTTCATGAGATCCTGCAGTACCACTTCCTGGTGCCTATGTTCACTCAGGCAAGCTGCACGGCAGGTTTGTACAGGCAGCACTGCCACGCACAGTGATCTCCCTGGGGCAGCCATCCTGGAGACCAGGAGGATCAGCAATGCTACCAGGCTTCTTAGCCTTTCAGTGTTTAACGTCATCATTGGCCACTGCTGCAATTTGTTTCTTCTTTCCGAGACACCCAGCAAGAGCAACACTAGCATTCCTAAAGAAGCAGAGCAGAGGCAAAATAAGTTCCGAAACGTAGTATTCCCGAAGGGTGGGTTGGTTGACTTCTATTTTTCATAGGGGTGGTTCAACTGGTTCAACCACTATATAACCAGTATCAACCAGTAAGGATTAGACCAATGAGTTTGTTCCAAACTGGTGTACCCCCAAACGAACCTTTGTGGTATGATCAGCTTGCGGCGATCACCACTAAAGCTATTATACCATGCTATACTCATATCATGTGCATTCATGTGCGAATGGCTATGATGATATGTTGGCTTCTCAAGCCATAGGGGTACCCCCAAATGATCCTTGATATTAATAACTTGAAGCAATATACCAGCCATTGGTGTATGTTGGTATATGTTTGGTATAATACGATCGCCGGCAAATCTTTTGACAACCAGCTATATATTTTTTATGTATCCCCGTTGTTGTCGGTTATTAACCCCTAAGGCCCTACAATTCACCATTCACCTGTCTAGAACCACTGTAACAGGGATATCATTTGCGAAAAGATATGGTTTGTACATCCCCTGTTGTATGGTTTGTATATCCCAGATATTTAGGCACCACTTTTTGGGGTGATTATCCTTTATCATAACCCATCACCGGTTTCAACCCACTGGTTTCGTTTGCATATCCCTTATCATTTCGTATATCCCCTACATATTTGCATATCCCCTATGTATCCCCTATCATTTTGTGAACAGATCTGCCTTAGCCAAGCTCCTGGGGACCTCCAGTCGCTTCGGACCGCAGCGACTGGCACCGCCAGGTGGCCATGACCATGACCCATTCTTCCTGGTGCAGCGCCGAAGGGCGGTGGATGATGGAACTCAGCCATGGTGGTGATGGTGTTCAGTACATATGTTATAAGAATGCTGAAGAGTGGTGGTTAATGGTGTTCAATGGTGATTATGTAGTGGTGGAACTCAGCCATGATCAGATGATTGGTGTGTGTTTCGCAACCATCATTTATATTCATTGAAAAGGATAGTTTTCCTTTCTGCTTACCTCAACCATAGTTTGCCATTAGCGCAACCAGTGCTTCATTGACCACTGTTACAAATAGCCAGGATGCTCATCATTCATACTTTAGCTGGCTTCAAGACCTCGTAAATGGTTCCTTTTGGCATCAAAGGGACGTACTGTACGTGTAGGGGCGCGCAAGTGGATGGACGTGTGCGCGTACGGGTGTGCAAGTGAGTATGCGGGTGAACGCGGGTGAACGCGCGTGTGCGCGTACGGGTGTGCGAGTGGGTGTGCGGGTGAGCGTGCGGGTGTGCGAGTGGGTGTGCGAGTGGGTGTGCGGGTGAGCGTGCGGGTGTGCGAGTGGGTGTGCGGGTGGGTGTGCGGGTGAGCGCGCGGGTGTGCGAGTGGGTGTGCGGGTGGGTGTGCGGGTGAGCGCGCGGGTGTGCAAGTGTGTGTGTGTGTGTGCAAGTGGGCCACAAGTCTAAGTGGGTGCGCAAGTGCGCGCGCAAGTGGGCGCACGAGTGAGCGGGTGAGTTGGCAAGTGGGCTCACAAGCGAGCGGGTGAGTGAGTATGTGTCTTCGCGTTCTGGTTTCCATGGATTACCATCCATCACTGGGACAACTTTGGGGTGAAAACGAGAAAAATGCAGGGGCCTGTCGATAGCAACAGCTCACCCATAATGAACATCACAAAACACATAGACATGACAGCATGTATGTATCGTGCATACAGTCAAACTCCTGCATGCAAATTTGCATGCGCACTCGTACACTTACATGCACACATGCACGCTCACTCGCACGTGCGCATGTTCATCCACATGTTCAGTTTTACATGTTCACTTTTAAGCTTGCCTTTTGGACCAAAGGTGAGCTTATTTGTGAACATGTTCAGGTTTAAGGCTACCTTTTGGCCAAAAGGTAGCCTTAAAAGTGAACATATGAAAAAGTGTACATGTGAGTGTGCAGGTGTACATGTTGAGCGAACATGTCAGCATGTCGGTAAGCACGGGAGCGAGGTCAGGCATATTTGGCAGCATCGGCCATGTAATTTGTGGCTTTGAGGCTTGAGGAGCGCCACTGATTGTTCAAGGACTACTTTCGGATCCTCTATGATGGACACAAAACTAACGAAGCACACTGAAGGCACCTGCGTTTCTGCGCTTCAATGACTAAAATGCTTGATCCGAAGCAAAGGAACGCGCCATGCCAGCGGCTTTCAGATTCACTATGTTCATGGCGCGCTATCAAGTTCACCATATGTTCATTCACATGCGCGGTGACATGCTCACTTACACGTGCACATGTTCGCTCAAATGTACAGCCACACGTTCACTTACATGTGCACATGTTCGCTCACATGCGCAGTGACGTGTTCACTTACATGCGCACATGTTCGCTCAGATGTACAGTCACATGTTCACTTACATGTGCACATGTTCGCTCACATGCGCAGTGACGTGTTCACCTACATGCGTACATGTTCGCTCACATGCGCAGTTGCATGTTCACTTACATGTGCACCCGCTCGCTCACACGCACAATCACATGTTCATTGCAGCCGTTCACTTTTCTTGGGGTTTCTTGAAGGTACCGTTTACGAGGTCTTGGATTCTGATAATTCATACTATTCATCATTACTACAACCTGTATTTCACCATAATTTTCCATCAACCGAGCCCAGGTGTTCCATGTACCCAACCAGGCTGCCCGGCTGCCGCCGGCAGCAGCCCTTCCGGGGCCCCCACCCTTGGTTTCCTCAGGTGCATCGTGGCGTGTTGATTGCCAAGTGCGGACAAAACGCCGACCACCTGGGGATCCTGGCACCTGGGCCATGCAGCTGGGGGACAGCGATGATTAAGGCAAAGAGATACTAATAGATGTGTAGATTAACTATCGTTATTATCAGAATTAAGTCATAGATGTGTTTTTGATTAATCACAAGTATGGTCGGAACCAGTGATGACCAGTGGTTAATTAACAAATAGATGAAGTGCGGATGTGTATAGATTAGTACATTTTTTGTGAATGGTAGTATCTTTGCATATAGTGATACTTTGCATGAGACTTTTTTGTATGGATATGGGTCATCGCTTATGTTTTTTCAATACAATTTTTGGTAATACTGATGTGATATGTATTCATGTGTGTGCAGTTGCGGATGATCGTGCATACAGCTATAGCTTTACACAGCTACAACCAGCTGTGACAAAAGAAGCTGGGGTAGTCAGACTGGGACAAGTTCACGCAGATGCCTGCGAATACATAGAGCCTTTATCTTGAGACTACATGTATGCATTCAACTATTTTTGTCCTTGTTGTCAAGTGGTTCCTTAGACTTTTTTTTGGTGAACTGTTTCTTCAACAATGCCAGTATGCATAGTTGGCCATTGCTTACTATGATTGAGCATTTTCAATCCACTGCTTGAAAAACTCGTCATAGAAGATCAGGGTTGGATCTGTCCTGGGCTCGCCCTCCAAGATTAGGGCCTTCGACAAGGGTCTGAAGCAAGGACACAACCGCTAACAAGGATTGGTTGGTGGTTTCAAGCATTTTGCAATTTCACTGGTATTAGCAAATGGTTGGCTGATTGGCTAAGACGTCTCATAGGGAGTTGAAACCACCGACCAGAATATTGTTTCTTGTTGGTATTGTTTATTGTTGGTTCTTTATGGTGCATCAGCTGGTTGATCAAAGTGGATGATAGGGGAAACAGAAACGGCATTTATTACGGTTCATTCTATCAAGCATGAGGGCCCCATTGACCATAGATGTTTTGAACCACCATGCAACAATGGAAACACTGAGGTTTTGAAAAAACATGTACCGACTGGTGATCATTCACAGTTTATACAAAGCAGCTGTTGCCTGATGATTGTGAACCTGGGCATCGCTGCCGCAATGTGCGGATGATGTCATTTGCATCATTGCTATTGCTGGTGGTCGGCTCTATGGCAATGGAAATGATATGGGATGAAGACATGGTGTGCAATGTGAATCTCAATGGATTCTTGGAAATTTATTGCTAAACATGCGTAATTGTAATGATTGCTATTTGTTTCTATCTATCCCCATTTTTAGTCGTTTATTACTATGCCAAGAGCTATTTATACTTATTGAAGCCTCTTGAAATTTGATATTATTCAGGAATTGCAAGCCAAAGGTGCAATCTATATCATTTCATTGGCATCTCTAAAGCCAGCATGCTGAGTCAATGGTTAGTTGATTGCTACCGCATTGGTTGAAATTTCCCTGGCAAGATGCCAGGGTGAACAGCAGGGTTCCTGGCAGGGATTAACAAACCTGTCACTTAGGCTTAGCCATTGAATGCTGCCATTGCCGGTATACCTTCCTATGGTAGGTTAGCTTCTTGTGTTTGGCCACTTCTTCAAAATCTTTATTTGCCACCGTGAACCACTTGGTTGAGCCCGGTTGAGCCACCTATTGTTAATTATTGTCGGCTACTCATGGTTTGTCATTTGCCACTGGTAAGCATGAACCACTTGGTAAAGCCATCATTAACCAGTATATAACCACCATGAAAGCCATCATTTACCACCACTTAACCAACATTTTGCCACCAGCAGTCACCACTGCAGACGCCCGCGGTCACCAACGATCGCCCGGACACCGAGCCGGCGGCGGCCCGCCTAGGACTTGCACCTGGACTGGAACGGGCCTGGCAACTCCCTGCAGGCGGGGTCCCGGGGTGTTCGAAACGGGTCCCGCGAAGAAAGGATCGAGTGGATTGGGCGAGAAAACCAGGGGCTATAACGATGAATAGCTGGTTGGTGGAGAATAGTGGTTAATAGTGGTTAAGATAAACATAGGGGATAAATCACCAACAAGAGAATTTCTTGAAATCCAACAATAATAGATCATACAGTAGATGGACAAATTAATCAAACCCCGGACTGCTTGTCATGTCGCGTCCCCCTCCCCCCCATCATTTCAATGTTAGCGGATCGGGTTTGATTTCGGTCTCGGGGGTTTGATTCGTTTCGTCCACTCGCGCCAACCTCATCAACATCAAATCTAACATTGAACTTGGGGGCGCGGGGGCCTTGATTTGCGTAAGGGTTTGAATAATTCGTCCACCTACGGTAGGTAAGCCGACCAGATAAGCCGATGATAATAGTCACAGTCACCGATCATAAAACCAGGGGTTTTGAAAACCATCAAGAGAATTCTCGAAAATCAGGGGTTATATATAAAGATGAATAACGGTTAATAATAGGCGGGCATAGTCCAACAATAATGAATTGAAAACCAACAATGATACTCGTAGTAGGGGATGGCGATGGAAAGAAAACATAGGGGAAAATCACCAACAAAAGAATTTGTTGAAAACCAGGGGTTATAAAGATCCACAATGGTTAAGGTTAATAATAGGCGGGCATAATCACCAACAATAATGAATTGAAAACCAACAATAATAGTAGGGGATGGCGATGGAAAAAAACATAGGGGATAATCACCAACAAGAGAATTTGTTGAAAACCAGGGGTTATAGAGATGAATGATGGTTAATAATAGGCGGGCATAATCACCAACAATATTTGAAACCAACCATTAATTGTCACCAGGGGTTCTAAGGTACTACTTCTATATGAATTTCAATGGTAAAAAGTAGGGGGATCATCTCCAACGACGGGTTAAACTCCTACTGCAGCCATCCATTGTGAGGATAAGATCCAATGATAGTAGGGAAGACAAGGGTACACCATTGGACATGTACCCATACACGGAGACTCCATGTGCCGATGTGTTTTAAAACACCTAGCGACCTTTGGGATCGTTTCAGACCAATTCTAGTATTTTCGTCCTCATTTTTGGGATCTTTTGTGGGGATCATGGCATTGGGAGAAGCTGGTTGGTTCAGGTTTCTTGACTTTTTGGGTAAAAAGGGAGAATTGGTGTAGTACTGACTGTCATGGTGGTTCTGGTTCCAATCACAAGGATACTGGTCCAATATTGGTTGTGGTAGATGGTGTGATGATACTGTAATTATAGGCATTGGCAGAATGATTAGTGTATGGTAAACCTGGCTAGTTTGGGGCAATAATTGGTTTTAGATGATGGCAAAATAGTATGCTATTGAGGTATATCATGGGAGATGATAGATCGGAATCATGTCATGGATCAGTTGGACACAACACCCCATCAAGATCCAAATGCGGCAAACATGTGCGCGTAATGATGTTGCACTGATGTTGCAACTAGTGGTGTTGACTGTGTTGACGTATCGTGGACCGTGGATGCCCAGACGATGATATGATCCAACAAAGTTTCAAAGGCTGATAACTTACCTGCAGGCAGCGCTGGGAATGCCAGTGTTCACTGGCCTTACCACTGAAACTTTCAACGGGAAGTCAGCCACCTCCTGGAATTCTCCGTGCATCGTGTGCCACAGGGAAACTGTGTCCATTTCCCCACTGATAACTTGGATGGTCAGTGGGTACCGCCATTGATGGACCCATTTATGCCTGGCTGTAAGAAGGTCGATGATGGGGAATGATGACCTCCAAAGACGTGGGTAGCCGCATTTTCCGGTGGCAGCATCCACAACCAGCAGCACCTAGCTTTCTGCAAAGCAACTAGCATTCTGCAAAGCAAAATGATGTGTGAAAAGTCGTTGGCATGTTGGTGAGGAAGGGGCAGTTTCATGCAATGCCAACATGCCTTTGTTTCCGCTCAAACGGTGACCTCCCCAATTAATAAACCAAGTTGTCTCTTCAAATCCGGGTTTACCTCACCTAAACAACTCGAGTTACAACCCATGGTCCATGGTATTTCCTGCTTCGCCGATGTGCGCACCGATGTCGGGACGTGTTCACATTGTTTTCATAGTACTCCACTGATTGCATAGCTGACCAGTTTGCCAACCAGCTGAGATGAGGACTGCAGACCTTCGGTTTATCGATTGTGCTCAGTTGATCGAATCATACCCTTTCTATTGCTTATATTGCCTATAAACTGATCCAAAAACCTAACTCAGGCAGTAAGAAACAAACTTCCAGCAATCTACGCAACAACCGCCAGAATTTCTAGGCTTCTCCACCCAGCAGGCCGGTTTCTGCCGAGGTGGATCATTCCTTTCAGTTCCTTACGACTTCCAAAGCTGTGGCTGATCCAAAGGCGCTTGCGGGGCTGGTGGAGCGATGGTCGTTGGGTTTGCTGGGGGGTGGTGCTCGGTGTTCACCCCAGCTCGATCAACCAGCCGGGTCGATTCATTGCGGGTGTGACAATTTAATAGAAAGTGGTGATCAAGTGATAGTTCACCAAGTGCTTATACCACTTTGTGGATCATAGGTACTATCATTATTAAAGACTTTTTGCTGATGGGCATTGGTACGAGTAGGCGCTTTTCAATGATGTTGGAACCATGATTGTGTGTGCCTGGTCCCTCGAAGCCTCAGCCATTGACCTACAAGGGACGGCATTGTAAGTTTGTGAAGATTCGCCGGGAAGTGGTACCCTTGCATATTGATAGTAGCTACCTTCCAAGGTGAGTAATTAGCTTTTAATAAGTAGCCATTCACATAGAATTTCACTGGAAGTTGCCGGTGTTAGCTTCACCAACGAATGGCTGATGTTTGGGAGCCCGAGTTCGTGGAGTATCAACACCACTGGGATGGCTGGCGAAGTCATCTCAGCAACGCCTATTTGTCATGCACTCCACGTGAGCGACTTGGGCCTGCAAGTTGTCTAAGTTGGCAACTCCCCACGGGTGATGCTGGTGACGCTATCTATCAGTTGGATGGTCAATGCATGGTGGCTTTTGCATGTTTTTACATTTGATTTGATTTCATGACCAAAACCAGGCATAGGTTCCGGGCAAGTGTGGAATGATCTCATCGCCAGCGACGGTCATAGATTTTCAGTGGTTGTTGGTAGCTCGCAGCCACTCAATGCGCCCAACTATTGTGTGTAACGGCTTCGAGAGGCACCTCCTATGCAAGCGCTGAGAACCGGTACCCCGTCACTTGCTGGGGGGTTTGTTAATAGAGAGTTCCCTTTGGATAAGAGCTGATGATCAATATTGATAAGCCTATAGTATGCACTAGCCATATATATGGCTTTGTGACGCCCGTGTTCACTTAAAGTCAAGCGCCATGAGGCTATATGATGTCCATCCTCACTTTGAGTTAAGCCAATTATAATGGTGACCTCTATAATGACATCACCATGATAATGGTGTCTCTATGGTCATGTCTCTATCATGTCATGACATGACCATGGAGTCTTGCAGATCTCCATGGTCATGTCATCAAGACCTCTATGCGCGTTGCGCATGGTGGTTACTTCCCTGGACCCCCTGTGGCCTCGTTTCAGGTCACGGAGCTTGTGCAGAAGTGGAACTGCAAAGGGCAGGAGCTTTTTGTGTCCGTGGCTGTTGATATCCTGAGGTTCTCTGACAGTTCTTTCACGGTTGTAAAATGGTTAAGTGGCTAATCTATGATGAATTGTTCAGTTTTTTTTTCGTGCTTCTAAGCGATTTTATTTTTGCATAATCATGAAAATACGTTGCAAAGTTATGGAAGGTGTGTGCTCAGTTGTGCACATTTATGCCCAGAAATAGCAGAGATTTAACTGAACCTTGTTAGTATTTGCTGAGAGGAAGGTAATATGTGAATGTATCACTACATTGGTCTTAAGTTAAAACGTTTGTTTCATCCATCGTCAAGTGCATTAATTTGCATATGTTTTGTTACCTTTGTTCATTCAATACACTTACTTAAGCCAATAAAACGCCAATACCAAAAGGTAATAAACCAATACCAAAAACCAATTCCCTTTTGAACAGTTTGGTAACAATTCAAATGCCACTTGAACCAATACCAAACTGTTCAAATCCGGGAATTGTTCCTTCAGAACAGTGGCACTTGTTGGCGACCAGTTCCAAACTCCAACAGTGATCGACTAACCCGGGGAATTTCCGATCCATTGGCGATATCGAAACATGGGGAGCAACCATGAACCTTCAATTCGAAGTCATTCGCAGAAGCTGAGGATGCTTGTTCGTTTGGTTGATTGGTTGGTCGGTTGGTCGGTTGGTTGATGGGTTGCTTGGTTGGTTGGTTGGATGGTTGGCTGGTGGGAAACCAGCCACCATTTTCAAGCACCTCGGCATGCAGCTCACCAGCTCCCAACGTGGCGCTTCAGGAGGGCGCAGATGAAACCATTTGTTACGTCAGAGACGTGGAGTTGTGGCTCGGCGCCGCCGGGGTGGTGGTGGAGCTGTTGCGTGTTTGGTGATGGCCAGTGGGCTGTTTATGATGGGCAATGCTGGCCACAATGATGCCGGGTTGGTGGTTTTAAACATTTGATATGTTTCCTAATGTTTATTAACAACTGGTTGGTTGACCAATATTTTTCATAGGGGTGGTTCAACCACCAACCAGATGGGCAATGCTGGCCACAACGGTGCTTGATCTTGAATGACAATGGTGAAGCATCTTGAATGACAATGGTGAATGACAATGGTGAAGATCATTGATTGCACAAATTGTTCAATGATCGTCTCAGAATGATGGGAATAGTGATTACTCTGGTGGCTTTAGCAATGGTTACGTTTGCAAAAGTGCTAACAACCATGGTTCTCCTGTTACAGTAGCTAAAAATACACAGTTGTTTAGCATTGGTTACTTTTAGCAGTGGTTACTTTTACAAAAGTAAATTGGTAGCATTTGGTAAACCACAATAGTTACAATTGTACGTTTACATTTTTTTGTTGTTAGCATTTGATACTTTTACATAGTGGTTTACCATTGTATCAAATGCTAACAACCATGGTTACAATCGTGGTTCTACTGTTCTAGTGGCCGATAATTCTGTGGCTGTTTGGCGGGGCCGGATGAGCCAGACCGGTTTCTGTTGTTCTGAACCAACCTTTTTATCGATCAGATTATGGAGTAAAATATGGAGTAAAAAGGTAAAATGGTTCAATAGTCCATAATATGGTTTTTATAGTCCATATTGAGTTTCATATAAAATGGACTAGTAAGATCTATAACATGTTGACAAAGGAAATAGTCCAACTTTTTTGCATATGGACTAGCATTTGGTTAGTTGGTTATGAACCAGCCCGACATTTGAGACTAGCGACCCCGTACCCTGCCGGCGGCCTGTGCTTCGCCAGCCGTTTTTGGCAAAGCTTCCAGTGGAAGAAATCAGCTGCATCAGTGATTGGTGGTTCATCAGACAACTTAGATACTCAGTGGACAACCCAGCATCTCCATCAACTCCATGATTTCTCGCAATATGTTTGCAATTTGTTTATCAGTTTCTCAGTTCAAGTCCATGATTTCATCCATCAATGTATCAAGTATCAGTTTATGAGTCATCAACTCCATCAATTTACCCACCAATTCGGCCGTGAATCATCAATCCCCAGGTTGGATGAAAACCCTAAAGTTGCAGAAACCATCCACCAGGCTGAAGACATCCAACCATTAAACTATTCCGAGCTGAAACGGTTCGCGTTTGGTTTGGGTCATTGCTGGGCCCTAGCCAATGGTTGGGCACATCTTCGTGGTGGGCTGAAACATGTTAAGTCTTGACCATTAATTGTCCAAATTTTTGTATGTGTATATATATATATATGTTTATATACATACATGTTCATCTATCTATACGCTTTGTATATCCCCGACTAACTCTTGAATTAGAATGATTCCAACATGGACCTACACTAGTTAAATTACTGAAACATGCAAAGTTGACCTTATTTAAATCGTCGACCAAAGCCACTGCGTTCTTATTGTTCACCTCTATAGTCAACCAAATAGTTTGCGTTAGCCGAGACCATAGCCATAATCATAGTTGAATACCGTAGTATATAATAATTGTTGACCTGGAGTGAACATTTGAGTCAGAAAATCATAACCAACCGCTGGTTCAGTGGAAACTGCCGCCAGTTGCATTCTAAGGTCATCCCGCACCAATGAATTGCGTACCCGTTGCTTGGCGATGCAGGGCCATGTAAACCAACAGCTTGCTGAATGATACTCAGTAGGAGTTATTCAAAGATGGCTAGGCATGATTACTTATGTTAAATTTTGAAAATAATGGTGAATCCTTTGTGAAGCTCGATCGCTTGATGATTGATTAGTGATTTTTGAAAACAGCCATTTAGTGATGTTGAATTACGGTTGATGGTGCTGGGCGGTGATTATACAAGGCTGGTAAACGATGACACAGGCCACTAGGGCTCACTGCCACCGCAGCTGGCTCCCAATGCAGGGCGCGACATGATGTGACCACTCGTGACTTCCATATTTCCTCAGCGAAGGTCGATGTAAAATCGTTTACGGAAAATGGCAGCACGTTTTGATTATCCCTTTGTTTTTTTTTTGAACTGTAAGATGAGGGAATCGAATGTCAGTTGTAGTTGGGTAAAAACTACTGTAATTGTAACTGTGTTGTTCAAGTACTGGTTACTTTGCCCGTGTCTATATTGATTGCAACTGAACGTCAGCTCTTTGATGGCTACCACAGGCGAAATAAAGCAATTCAAATTCAAGTGTGGATGCGTTGTGTACAGTGCCCATCTCCAGACCTGAAAGGCATGATCAAAAGAACAACCTACAAAATTGTTGATAATCGTTGCCATGTTTTTTTACAAGTTGCCAAATGATCTAATGATTGACTGGTGTTAATGATAGTTGATATGCGCGCCGTGGTCATTGTTAGCACGAATAAGTCAATAACACCAATAGTTTATTGACAATTACTTTTGTTCATAGTGCAACCGCTGTTCATAACATAACCTGGTAATACCTAATAAATTCATGGTATGACCTATAATGACACTTCTATTGATTTTATACTGGCTTGTCAATACATATTAGGTATTTTTATTGCTGTCTGAATAGCCATCAATAACGCTAATTCCTGGGTGATAATACCCAGCCATATAACAAGGTTTTATAGCTGGGCTATTTTTCGTCATGGTGGGGTTGACCTATCAATAACCATCACTAATCACTCCTGATGGTTAACCCAGTGATGGTGGGTATTTAATCAATTACCTAGGCCATTATTAGGATTATGCATGTTATCAAGTATCAATCACCATCAATTACTAGGTGAATCACCAAAAATTACTAGGTTCAGGTTAACCATCGGTACTTAGTGCTCTTTGGCGCACAAAACGCTTAGGGCGTCCGGCTTCGCCATGCTTCGCCAATGGGGCGCGTGTGAGGAGAGAATTCCTTCGGTTCGCTGGTGGCGGACGCCATGCAGTGGCAATTCTCCTTGGAAGGCGAGCTGCGCCGTGGCTGTGCTCAGCTGGTGCCAGCACCAGCTCAGCTATGGGAGAGCTGGTGGACACTCCAAAGTCACGACCTGGAAGTGGTGGAAATCACCATTTGGTTGGTTGAAATTGGTGGATTTTCCATGCACCCCAGTGTTAGTTTTCATCATCCATCAGCAGTCATGAAGTTATTCAAGCGCAGATTTGGGTGAAAGATCGATCAACAATTTTGTTTGTCATTGAAATTATTGATAGCTCTGACGAGGCTTTGTGATCACAAAAAGCCACCCGCTTTCAGGTGCTCAATTTTACAGTGCTAGAATCGAGCAGGTGTCTTGACTATCAATTATTCTCAATCTTTTTTACACAAACATGATGTTGCATTCAGTTGACAATGGCCTACCTGGGTTAATAACACAATTTCATCTTCGATCAGCAAAGAAACCGTGATGAACCATCAGCAATATCCACCCACCTTAACTTGTGGGACCAATGCATTCAACATAATCAACAGTATCAACCCTTCACTAGACTCAACAAACCATCATCAGCCTATGCAATGGAGGGTCCACAATCATGAGTAAATAAATCATCATAAATATAGAAATATATTTATGTATGTATATATATATATTTATTTATTTGTTTATTTGTATTTACACGCGAATGATGTTTTTAGCCATTCAATGCGAATTTTGTTCGGCCATCATTAACCATTTTTGGCAATCATCAACAGGCTATTGACCACCATCATTGACCACTATACTACCTATAGGTGTTGCTTATCAACCATCATGAGAAATCATCAGCAATTATCAACCCAATATTAAAAACATGAAAACAATCGTTACAACTCAATGTTGCCATTTTTCAAAAGCAGTAATTATCATTAACGATCATTTGCCATTATCAAGCATCAGTCATTCATTGTCAGCCAATCATCATCGGTCATTATCATTAGCCATTATCATTATAGTTGTTCATCATCAGTCAACCACCATTAGCCATCAGTCAACCACCATTAACCATCAGTCAACGACCATGAATCATCAGTCAACTACCAATATAAACCATCCATCTAAACCACCATTAACAATCAGTAACTCTTATCAACCATCAGTCACTAATCATCAGCTATTATCATTCATCAGTCATTCATCATAACCATCGTTACTCGATGCTGACCCATGATCCAATCATCCGTGAGCTCGAGCGGCAGGTTGCGAGGCGGCCATCATCAACGGCGGCTTCGTTCGGCAAGACCGTGCCTATCCGCCCGACTCCGCGTTGTGCCTTGGGCGTGGATGCGCAAGGGGGAGTGGTGGGCCAAGCAATGGTAAGCAATAGTAGTGATATATGGTTGATATAGTAATGATATGCTGAGCTATGTTTTAGTAATGATATATGGTAACCATGTAATATATGGTGAAAAATAAATTTGTTGATGAATATATGGTTGATGAATACAGGATGATCCACCTGCAATGAACAATAAAATTATCAAGCATTGTTTGTGATGATTGTTTGACTATGTTAGCGGTAAATGATGGTTGGTGATAGTTGATGAAGATGCTCACGATGGGCAATAATAATAGTGTAAATAATGATGGGTACAAAGACAGTCGGGGTTGACTATTCAATTCATTTCCCTTCCGCTGGCGGGCCGTCAGTTAATAATAGATATTCATAACACATGGTGCAATTCACATGGTGTGTTTCAAATCTACTTTGCTCTATCTACAGTTAATAAGCAACACTAGTGAGGTGAATGATGAATGCTGGTTGATCATGTTTAACAACCTGTTGATTGCGCATCACTATGCGCGTTGATGCTTCGGTGGATGATGCGCTTGCCCTCCGTTACCGCAGCCCAGCGCAGCTTGCGCCATAGCAAGCCACCTGCTACGCCAGGACGCGTGGCTTGATCAACGAGGAGATGCCTTTCAACAAGAGCATCGCCTTGCAGCGGCTCACCGGACGCCAGCTGCGCAAAGGCCACGGTGGGGGAACGGTGGCAGCTGTGACTGCAGGCAGCCCACGGTTCTACGCACCGTTGCTGCGAATGAAATGAGAACCAACCATCAGCAACAGCTGCTAATCTAAATGTTGAGAGTTGGTTGCTTCTGTTCTTGATGTAGCTGTTTTTGTTAGTTGAATCATGTTGAATCCTTGAACTTGGACTTGCCGGCGGCCATACCTTTGACACATACGGTTGGTAAAAACACATATTGGAGCACACATTCCGGATCTACTCGCATGAACTACGTGTTATTTTGGGAGGCTGATCAGGAAGATGGGCAATCATTGGGTTCATGGGCGACTCATGGACTCTTGACCCCAATGATTGACAATGAATGACTCATTGGCCATGATTTACCCAGTGATCTTGATTAACCCAGTGATCATAGACCATGATTAAAATTCTACGTTTAACGTGAGGATTGGCTCTGTATTTTCCTGTGCTTAATCTAGTGCAAAACATTACTGAGCATAGAAAATATGTTCGTTTGCGTGGTTTGGCTCCACTACATTTTCCAAGCATGCTCACAACACGTGTTGGTTGGTAAATATTCCCGGGTTTTGCGTCACAAGAATCCTAGGTCATAGGTTGTCCAACAACAAGCAGCAATATCCGACAAAGGAATAATCCTTTGAGTTGTTAGGAAACAGATGCAAATACGTCATGGCGGTCAATGAAGGTTACGTTTGGAGGATAACAAGCAGCAAAGCATACTAAACAATACTTAACACAGCATCCGCAAAGAAACCAACAATTGTTTTCACTTCCTCGTAACCAGATGTAACTGGCTGGTCACTTGCCTGAATTCTGATGACGGGATGTGAAAGGTAGGTTACATAGAAACCATTAGCATCCATCATCTCGTATGAATGTGAGTATTAAAATTGCTATAACAAAGCATTCATCCACCGTTAACTAATCATTAACAAGTCTTTTGCCATTATTACACCCAACGTGCAACTACTATCCAAAACCAGTTCCAGCAACCATGATTTTCCATCAACTATCATTGGAAAGCTATCCAATTCTCCAATTGCAAAGCAGCTTCACAAACCAACGAATGTCACATAATTTCACAAACCATTAGTTACAAACCAAAAATCCAAAAAACCGTGTCAATTATTACAAACCACGATTACAAATAATGATTACAAACCAACATCTTCAGCCTGCCAGGACTGGAAGAGATGCTGTCACCAACGCCCACACCAGTGGCATGCTACCCACAGCTCTCCCATTCCCTTCGCTTGAAGTACTCGCCCCATGCACCTGCCACTTGAACGAAATGCCAGGGTGAAGTCGTAGCGGTTGATCCTAAGTTTGAGGAAATTTATTTGTTAAATTTGATCTTCAGGATAATAATCTGTAAACTTAGGTTATTAAACTTGATGTTCATTTGTTAAAGTTGATCTTTAGGAAGGTTCGCAGATTGAGCCACAGATTTTTGCAGATTTCTAGAATTCTATGATGTTCTATGTATTCTCGTTGAGTCTGAACTGAAAGTCTCAAGACTATACTTTCACAACTTAGGTGGGGGTTTCTGGTGTTGCTGCTGGTTGTGGTGGTTGTGGTGGTTGGTGCCATCGTTGTTATTGTTGTTCATTGTCATTGTTTGTTTTGTTGATTTACGGTGGCCACGTGGTTGCTTCTCTTCACGTCTCGCTAGTGGTGACTCTGCGGCGCTGTTTTTGTTTCTTTATCACTGTTTTTTTCAAAGGGTTTGGTTTTGCTGCAGGTGTGCGAAGATTGGTTTGCTTTTTGTTGAATGTGTTTTAGTTGCACGTTGCAGTTCTCATACCTTGTCGGTTGCTGTGCCCATCAAAGTGCACGATGGTTACCATTATCAACACTATTATGGCACCGATAGCACCCATGAGTGACAGGTGATATTTACATTATTAGGATGTTCAGTGTACAGCCATTTATTGACTCTGTCCCTTCTTTTTCACTCTTAGAATTTGCCATCGTCATTGAGCGAAGCAATTTTAAGCCTTTGTGAATATAGGTTATATGTCGATTATCACCAGTAAGCCCTGGTGAATATAGGGATTATATTGGTTTAAGCCATGGTGAAAATAGGCTGTGATAACAATAATAATGGATTTTAAGCTTAAAACCTCTATTATTAAGGTTAAAGTGGGATTATAGTAGCAGGTCTATTGGTGACAGTGATGATAATTTCAACTGTGACCAATATGTTGGTTATCAGTAGCTTTGTGGATTAACGTGATTGCTGTCAACCTCGGTGAGCCATTTCTTACTTGTAAGCAGGGTTGGCCACCAATACACCATAAAGAGAGAGAGAGAGGGAGAAAAAAAAGCAAAAACACAACATACATATATACATAAACAGAATGTTCAGGTGCATATATGCACCCATAGACAGTCAGCACTTACGAACTCTTGAAACAACATGAATGCGCGGACGCAGCGCGGCCGTGAGGCCATGGAAAAGATCCAAAGTTTGCAGATCAACGGTGCCGACGTGGATCCTGACCGAAGTTACCTGTGCCTCGGAACTGGAGCTGCCAGCGGGGCGCCTTCAACGGGTGTGAGGAGGGAATGACCACAGGAATGACATCCCATAGGAATGACCGTAGATGACCGTAGGAATGGCCATGGTAAATCTGCGCATAAATGTGCCATGATGTTTGGGTTTAACGATGTTTCATGTGCTTTTTGATTGACATGATCACTGAAAATAGTCATTTTGTACTCGTGCTCCTCGCTGACAATTTGTTTTAACTTGTGGTGTTCACTGTTGGTTGACCATGCTTGGTTGCACAGTGGATGCTATGGCTATTTACTTGGTCACCACTACCGTGTAATTCGGACGACTGAATCATATCAACGGCCCATGGCTGTGACAGCTGTGAATGTATGCATCTCTAGAGACCCCAGATACACTGAGAGGGCACAACGTTGATCAAGCAACGACACGAAGACTCGTTGAAATGACAGGTGAATGATGTTTCAACAATGGCCGACAATGGTTGATAAGAACCAATTATCTCCACAAAAGTCTGCACTGTGGTAATATTGATGCTGGTATAAATGGTTAATGGCTAGACAGCTGACAGCAATAGGGTTGGTATATTCTGGTACGTTCAGGTTTGGCTTGTGGCGTTTTAGCAAGCTTGCATGATGAAGTGACTTGACTTGTCCACCACATTTTCGTGGTGGTGGTTCAGAAATGGCTCATAATGGTAACTATTCGTATCATTTTCATGATAGTTTATGTCATTATCACATAATAAGCTGGTTAGTATGGCTAATAATGGTAATTCATATCATTTTCAATGACCAGCACTGATATCCGTCAAGTTGGGCCAACCGCTGCTTCGCTTGTGCCACCGCGGTAGGGTCCACGCCTCCCAGGGTCGCTGTGAGCGAATTCTACACCTTGGTGGCAGCAGATGCTCGTGCAGCATACATCCGTCAACCTCCAACAGGTGGTTGACTGGTGGTGGTTGATTGGCAGCAAATGATGCTTTAATCATGGTTGGTGATTACCCTAAAGCACTTAATAAGAGTCAACCACCACCACCACCACCACCATGAGTAATTAAGTCAACTGGCTGCTGGTTTAAATGCTAACTTGCCCTGTTTGAACCTTTGGGTTGCCCGCCGGTCGTTTCCATTGGGATTGGCGCCTCTGACTTTAAGGTTGTTGCCACATACTCTCTCCTGGGAGGCTTTATGTTGCCAGTTGTTACAGTCATCAACCCTCCGCCGTGACCCACCAGTAGGCAGCATGAATCACCACTAAGCAACTGATCACTTCAGCCCATCATCCATCACCCGCCGATGTTGAACCACAGGTTCCACCAACAGCTGATCAACTTTTGTTGGAGTTGTGGAATGAAACATGCTGAGCATGATAAACCAACACAAGCATTGTCATGATGCCATCATTGATTATAACACATGACAGCATGGTTATCATAAGCCAGCACAAGGCATCATAACATGAGTTGTGTCATCATAGCGCACTGTTATGACCCATTATGACCCACATCATTGATCAACTATGACCATCAATTGACGCAGGGGTGAAGTGGTGGAGCAACCGTCACATCCATCGCCGGCCACGGATTCACCAAAACCAACCATATTATGGCCATTGCTGATGATTCTTGGGGCTCATCACCTAGCATACGCTCTTATTCTCTTGCACTAAGCTTTGTCAACATTTGTCAACTATTACCACATTTACAGCCATATTTTTTCGCACTGCAATCAACTGATGGTGACCCTGGTGTCTTCACCCCTCTTGGCCACTGGCGATGCACGGAACGCGATGCGCGCAACTTGCGCAGAGTCTGGACCCAACCGCCAACGGTGAGGAACACAGCTCCACTGCTGGGCTGTCATGGCTTACATGCTGCGCAGCAATCATTGACCAATGCTATCCATCATCAATGGTTAGTAATGGTTAGTAATGGTTAACAATAAGGGATAATGGTGGATTACAGCTACTACCTTTGTTTTTTTGGCTTTTTGAGATATGATTGATCTACCATTTTTCGCCACTAAAAGTTGGACTTTTAGCAAGGAATCTCAAAGCCACCAGGTATAGAGCATTCAATCTGCATCTATAAAGATATTTGTTGACATTGAAAAAATGAAGCGGTATCAACCGTCACTCATTTTTTTAACTGTTGTTAAACGTTATTTTGCCGCTTGAAGCCAGTGCATAATATTAAGCAGTTATATACCACTCTTATCCACTGAGCATCCTTAACCAACATGATAAACCTGCATCAATCAACTTAACCATTCCTAACCGTGTTTTTCAGCATGAACATCCGTTGTTAACCATAGATGACCGTGATTTGCTGTAACTTACCACCGTAAAGCGTTACTGATCGCCATCATTCATTATTTTGACCATGCTGAACCACTATACCAACGTGTGACCATGAAGCAACGGTTGACCCTTGCTGAATATTATCAACCAACTCCTAACCATTCCAAACCACTCCAAAACGTGTTTTTGACCAGTATTTGTCGTCAACGGCAGTTAGCCCGTTATTTAGCGTAACCTACCGCCATCAACCATTAGTAACCATCATTGAAGTGAACCCACATCATGAACCGTCACTAGCCATGTGGTTTATCATGATTTGCCATCATTATCCATTAATCAACCCATCAATCATCGTGGCATACCTCCAAAGCATGATTCACCCAGATCATTGACTGACGTCAATCAGTACCAACCAATTTCTGCCCATTTCTTCAACATGAACCCACATCACGAACCATCACCAACCATCCCTAACCATTTCGACAACCATGGCCAATCACTACAGGAGTCCACTTGTGACCACTGAGCAACTACTAGCAACTGATAACACCAAGAACCAATTTATTGATGGTTTCCACAACAAGTCACCATCATGGACCAACATCAAGAACCAGTACCTTCACACTGCTAACCATCACCAATCAATTCATCACATTGTTGAGATGGCACTGGTTCTCTGAACCATGAACCATTAACCCACGTCAACCATTATATACTTACCATCATCAACCAACGTCATCCGCCATTCAATAGCCAACTAGTAATCAGTATGAACCATAAACCAACGTTAACCATCACTTTCCATCTTTGAACTACTGCCAGCCATCATCAAAAAAGCATTCCTAATCATCATTGACCATCACTTGACCACTCATTAACCAATTAACCATCAATTAACCACTTATTAGCTAATTAGCCATCATTAACCATGAATTTGCCATGAACTCACCATCAAAAAACCCTCATCAACCCACCCGCCATCTCCACGACTTCGCTCGAGGATGGCGTGACCACCTTCCACGAGGCGGAGGTGCTGCAGATGCACCAGGGGCTGATCCGAGATTCCGTGGCGCCTGGACGAGAGAATCCAGGGACGGCGGGTGACACGGGGGAGCGATGCAACGGAGATGTGGTGATTAAGGATGCTTGATTTAGTGAACATTTAGTGGTTAGTGATGGCTGATTTAGTGGTCAATGATGGTTGATTTAGTGGCTGAGGATGGTTGATTTAGTGGCTGATGATGGTTGATAAGATGGGAATATAGCGGTTTAGTGGTAGTTATTGACGGTTTAATGAATGGTTAGTTGATGTTACTGAAGTGATGATTAGGGATGGTTAGTGATGATTGAATGGTGGTTAGCTACGCTGATATACTGTGATGATTTGTGATGCTGAAAAGGAAAGAGGTATGACTAATAGAGGTTGAGGATAATTAGTGATAGTGGATCGTGGTTAGCAACGGCTGGTAATGGAGAGCATTGGGAGTAGTAATGAGGAGTGATGTTTGGAGATTTGCTCGTACTGATTGGGACGGGGTTACAGGGCTAATGATAGTTAAGATTGTCCAAGCATGGTATTTCAAGTAACCAATGGCAATTTACGATGTGCTGCTAGGAAGTCCTCGCAGCTGTGAAAGATCTCTGGCAGTCTGACAGATGATCACAGTTTCAGTCGGTAAGAAAGAGGACGCGGTTGCAAAAGGCAATCTCAATATGATTTTATTTTTGCGATCAGTTTTCACTTTCCATTGGTAAATCTGGCATTGGGATACTTAGTCAGCTTCTGTGTTGACATAAGTTACGTTGCATGTTTTCATTATTCAAAACATTGTACCCACCATAGTTGCATGGTTAACTCTTCTTCGCACTTTTCGATAGGTTGAAAAGTTTCCCATGCCATTGCAAAGAGGGTTTCGATATTTTGTGCACGAAAAACCTGCGTTTACATTTGTAGGGAAGGTCAACAAAAAAAAGCATGACATCTCTTTAGATTAGCTTCGCGGTCTCACCATCGTCCCAAGTGTGGCAGACAGAAGCACCAAAAAACAAGTCAATGGCTCTTCAAGCCTAAGGCATTTCCGCCACCTCTCAACCGATTGCAGTGCAGAATCTTCAAAGGGTAGGATTCTCTACATATTCATTTGTTGGTGGGTTGACTTTTTGCTCACTCATGGCGCATTATAATAGACAGCCGAGAATCTGGGATTTTGCATGAATGATGTGCGTCAAAAAATGGTTTCAAAAGCATATCTTTTGGGATGTTGGTTGATTGCACCAAGGGTACCTGATGATGATGCCGGAATCCTTACCAACACATGGGCGTTGAGTTGCTTAGATCCGTACGACTGGTGATGCTTTCCGGGATTCCTTGAGGGTTTTTTTCCAGGACTGGACGGATGCATCCTGTCCCTCACTCTTTTTCCTCGAGGTGTTTGCCACTTATTTGGCCTCCACAACGGGAAATAGAATATTGATAAAGCGAATCAATGATACTGTTGGCATTATTCTTTGGAACCGTCAAGGGCGCAGTTACTCGACCAGCTCGCAATGATTAGCTTGATGAGGGACACCATCAATTTTGTTGAGTAAAGAGTATATGGACAAACCCATGTAATTGGTATACGGATGTATACAGTATACCCCACCATTAGTTGCTTCGTTGTTCCCACATTCTGACCAACAACAAGCAACTTGTGAACCAACCATTTTTTTTAACACCCACATTTCCGGACGTTTTCATTCCCCCACGCCAGTGTGACTATGCACCTGCCCATATTAGTCCGAAGGCCTGCCATCAGTTGAATGCAACACATACCTCATTTTTGCAGCAGCATATATATATATATATTTATATTTATACAATCTATGGATATCTATGGTACATGTTTAGGATTCAACCCCTTGGGAATGGTAGCATGGAGTTGAACAAGCACCACCCTTGGAATGTTTGTGGTTACAGTCCCCAAGAGTAAGCAGATCTTCGACGAAACGAAAATGTTTTAGCAGACGATAATGATTCGTTTGCATAACATAACCATTCAAAACGAAACTGGTTTCAACCAGTTAATAATGGCTTTAATTGTTAATAGTGGTTCACAATAGGGGATAATAAGCAACAATAATGGCTAAACAACTGCTGGTTGGTGGTTTCAAACATTTTCATTTTCCTTATATGTTATTAGCAACTGGTTGGTTGGATATATAATATTTTTCAATATTTTCATAGGGGTTGGAACCACCGATTAGATAGTCGTTTATGAATATGTTTCTTGTTGTCGATGTCGACCATCCATGAATGAGGGTTACCCAACTGGTTGATAAGGCTTGAACTAACCATTGTCATGAATCATCTTGGGAATTCAATGTCCTCGTAGGAAACTTTGACAGGTGACAGGGGCCAAAATGCAGCCCGGTGCTACCCAGCTAACAAACTGTGGCACTTTTTGGCGCTACATTCAAATCATGGTAGTCAAAGCATTGCAGTCGTCACATGCCTGTGAGGAGATAAACTCAAGAAATCAACATACATAGATTCTTTCGATATCTTGGGATCAAGGGCTGTTGTGACAATTGTCATGTTTTTATGTGCCCCAGAGATAGCCGTTTTGGTTTGGCGTGCCACACCGGAAAACCTTTCCGCAAGTCGAGGTCAGCTACCTTCGGACAAAGAAAGAGATCAGCGGCGCACTTCAGGGTAGAAGTGTTGCCGTCGCCTAGGCATTGCCGGCGTAGTGCTAGACACGGCGCTGTTCTGCAACACATTGCTGTTGCAGAGATTTTTCCATGAAGAGATGGGTGCTTGACTCAAGGCTGAATGTGCTCCGGGCCATCTGAACAAAACACTGATGGAATTTTTTGGACCTGTTAGTTGAGGTTTCGTTTTCTTTGAGACAACGCGGGTCATCCCATGCATTCCAGCCACATATCCAAGCAACAAATTCTGAACATCCCAGCCAAAACTTCTTTTGTCACGTGTGCACTTTGGATGCCGTGGGTATAGTCGGGCCCGTGCTGAGTGCTCTCACAACCTTTGCTCGACTGTTGGCACTAGTGCTTTTGTTTTGGTGTACGCCAACACGAGCAGTCACCCCGGCTAGATATTTAGTGGTTACTAAATGATAGCCCAGCTATGCCATCGCCATCACGGCTACCAAGTTACCAACAACTTGGGGTTCCCACAACTGGTCTACGCCAGAGTTGGATCCCACTCTCGTCATTGATCACGCAGACGCTGATCACGCTGCGTGCATTTTGCAGCCAAGCTTGTGGCTTCATAGGCGCAGGAGCTGGCAAGTTCAAGACCCGAAGCGGTTCGTGACTTCAGCCACAAAGTGGACTACTATGGGTGTTTCTCAGAATGGGAGAACCCCCAAAATGGTTTGATTTATTACTATCAAGTCTTAATAGTGAATGAATTGGGGGGAAACCATAATATGTAGATAACCCAGGCAGGATGTTGAAGCTTTACTGTGGCAGCGGGGCAATGCTGGATGCCTGATGCTGCCGGTCTCTTGGAGCGTAGGAGGGTGCATTGGGTACTATGTGGTTGTGGCGTGTCCGTTTGCGATGCAGCCCATCTCCTGGATAGGAATCCCAGATTATTTGGATATATTTGGATTAATATTGGTTGATATTGGCTGCCACGAGCTCCCAAAACCTTAAAAAAAATAGGTTTTACCCTCCAATATATGGGTTATGACCTATAAAAATGGTGGTTTTGGGGGGTCATATGGTGGATATTATTTTTAGTTGCTGGCTCAACAATTCAATGTGTTACAGCTTCAGCGGGCGGACGCCCGAAGCAGTGAAGGGGCATTTTCCCAGCGGATTTTTGTAGGGTTCATGGTTAACTGTGTTCAATGGTTAATAGTTCATAACTGACTATAGTTAATGGTTAATAGTTAACTATTAATTATGGTTTAAATGGTTAATAGGGGCTGGCCGATTCCCGTAGCGATGATGTTTGATCCTCAGATTTTTGCCATTCTTTTCTCCAAACATTTTGAAGTTAAAGCCTTGCTTTGCAAAGCGGCCGTTGGTTTGCAAGGTTCTTTCGATGGGAGAGGTTCAAACATGTTTTGCAAAGTTCATACAATCCACTAGCCAATTGGAGCAAAAAGAGCGGGGTCATGAACCTTGGATCTTTCAGGGGGTAGTTCAGCACCTTGGATCTTTCAGGTTTTCATGTGGTGGCCACTCTCTGCAGTGGCAACCAAGCATGGAAATTGCCTGCATTTTGCCACAGGGCCCCCCCTTGCTCCAAAGAAAATTTCCCAACTACTGATAAGCATCATCGACAAATTTATCGTTCAATTATTATTGTTTCAATGATGGCATTTTTTCATTGATCAACATGATCGGTTTAAACTTCCCGAATTGCTATTAATTCGGGAAGAAGACGTTAAAAATCTGAAAGCGAGTGCAGACAAACCCAGGAGGTCTTCCATAAACTGCACACAACCTGCCAGTCCTTGAATTGTCGTCTCTTGTACAGAAAGATGATTCCTCATCGCTGCGTGAGATCATCTCGCAGACAAATTTCATCGTTGCATCCGGCACCGAGGGAGATACACTCAGGGTGGGAACTTCGGAAAGCGCAGGGTGCTCATGTAGGACAGCAACAGGTCCTCACAGATCAGAGACATGGATCAAGATCTGTGGATGAACTCAACCAGTGGATCACCCAGCGGACGTCATTTGGGGAGGTTTCAAAACTTAAGGGTACCCCTATTTACCAGCCAGCAACTATAAGCATATCTTTGAGGTCCCCTATTCTCAAAACTGCCGTTTCTCTTGTTCCGGAGCTCTCCTTACCATCTCCTACCGGCAGCACTTTGCGAAGTGTCGCCTTTGTTGGGCTCGGGGAATGTCGGAGTGAGGGAGCCAGGTTTCCTCGACCAAAGTTACCACAGCTGCGGCTGGAAAGAGATGAGTTGTGGCTGCAGAATGGCATAGGTGATACCTTCCCTGGATCTTCAAGAATGGTAGAGCCCCGTTTTTTCTAAAAGGATTAAGAGGGTTATTAATTTCATAGCAGATGGGCAGTAAAAATGGCAGAGAGTCACCAATTCATAAGGGTTTGTATGGACTGGTTTGGTTTTGAAGGGTTTATAACCGTTGGTTGGCTGACTACTGTGTTCCTACGGGTTGGAACGTTTTGAAACCACCAACCAGGGGATTTATATGGGCAGGTCATAACTATATATATAATTATGGGAACATAAGTGGTGATTGAGCAGGGAACCCTTATCAATCCTTCCCGGGGGTTCCACAAGCGATGGGATGCCTGATGACTTGACAGTGGTGCTGCATTTTGCCCGAGGCTGAGGATGTCATCAGTTTGTTTTTCTGTTAGGATTATGTTGGTTAATTGATATTTTTGGGAATTATCATTAGCCTAAAAGAAAAACAAACTGATGACATCCCAAAAACAAAGGATTAATTGATCATTTTACGAATAATCCAAAGGATTAATGAATCATTAATTTTGGGAATTGTCATGTAACAATCACCTTTATGGTGATGATTAAATGTGAGATAATGGTTCTTGATTCGTTAGTCAATCATTATGCTAATGCATTGAGCCAGGAGTAGATGCCTTTCATATCAGTTATTGGACCATCCCCGAGGTCGGTAAATGGAGTTGGTACGAACTCTCTTTGCGCAGGGTTATATTTGTTGTTTTAGCGTTCATGTAACCACCACATCATGGCTACAAGGTGTTGAGAATATATTTGTATATATATATATATATCTATAGACAGATATGCATATCTATGTATTTTTATTTACATACATATATCGTTCATGCATTATCGAGATTCATGATCCAAGAGTAGTTGCTTTTTCGCTTGCTGTGGCCATTATTTCATTTGACCAGAATATCATTAACCATCATTCAGCATTATTAACAATTTATCAGTGACCACTGCATAACCAAGCCCGGAGAGAAGAGAAGAGAGGTATCTTTGAAGGACTCCTTTTTTCCTTCTCCAGGAGGAGCTCAAGAATGAAAAGCCAGATGGTGACCAGGACGGCGTGGACAGCCATCAGGGCAGCTGGGTTTGTGTGGTGGTTGCTGTTTTTTGGTGATGATGGCTCCCCTGAGTTTGAGAGCAATTTGTGAATCTTCCGAAATTTGGGATGGCTGATTACACACACTCTCATTGCTTTTTCACTTGAGGTAGTACAATAACCCCCTATACTTTCATTTTTAAATTGACGGGGTGCGATGCCGAAATTAAGTTGTTACCTGAAAAAACGAGAAAAGGAATACAAAACAACAACAGATTGGGAAGTTATTAGCTGAGCCACGGGTTTGTTTTATACAATCACACTTTGTGTTTTATGTAGCATGGTATGTTCTCACTCTCCTTGACGACGCAGAGAGAGACGTATACCTGACTAGGCAAGAATAAGACTGCTGTTGGGATGTTTACACTCCGGCAGACTGACCTGGAAATAGAAAATCCAATATTTATTATGGTTTCACCAGGTTTTACCTATACAAACGACGATTTTCAGCTTCCAGGTGTGTTTGCCAGTGAGTTCTTACCCAGTGTTGGCATTCCTAAGAGTGTTCTGTAGCAGTCCTGCTAGTAGCACTTGTGGCCTAGCATCAATCAATGATTCTTGTTTTATGCAGTTGCTTGGTCTTACATGATGCTTCTCCTAGTGCCGAACTCTTAGGTTATTTACTTTGTCGGCTGAAAATGTTTCTTGGTACGAGCCAAGCATCATGTTCAGGTTCTTGAGTGATCTTGCTTGTTCATGTTCAGGAAAACGGTTTGCACGATTTTGTCATAACAAGAACCGATAATGACCAATGCTGCTGTCCAATGATGATCAATTATACTTAATGACTGATACTGCTTAATGTTATCTTAGGTTAAATGTTGATCATCATAGTTAACCGTGTATTTCACCATGGTTCAATGGTGATCTCTGATACTGCGGGCGATGTTTGCCATGCTGGCCAACGTGCAACCTGACCGTGATGCACCGCCACCGAACGACGTGCGGGCGGCCGACGGCGAGCTGCAGGCTTTGAACAAGCTCTTCCAGCAGATCTATGAGAGAGTCACTTGGCAAGGAAATGGACGGGTTTTTCGATAGGTTGCTGGGCCGCCTGCAGCCACTAGCTTTATAGGGGTTGTGGGGATTTAAAGTGGTTGATAATAGGGGATGATAAGCAAAAATACTGGTGAAAGAGCTACTGGCTGGTGATTTTAAACATTTTTTCCCAGTATTTGTTAACAATTAGTTGGTTGACTAATAGTGTTCAGAGGGGTTGAAATCACCAACCAGTTCGAGTTTTAGATATTTGAGTGCTTTGGGGATTAGATCAATGTACCGTGGACCCACTGAAACTTCAAGTTTTAGCAAGGGATTTCTGAGCCATCGCGTATAGGTAGGTTGTTGAACAAATATGGTCATTGCCGGTGGGTTGCCACTAAGTGTTGATAAATTGTGGTTGGATTCACCATTCACATCCATCACCAGCAGGTTTCCAACCATTACTACCACTATCGAATCACTATTGTCAATCAACCAAAAGGGTAAACGCACTACTAACATCCATTAACCACTATAGTATCAACCATTGGTAACTGCTAATTCCCTATTTGCAAAACCTGTTGATGCATTGTATTTGCCAAGCAGCTGTCGTGATGTTCAGGGTTTTTGTCAGGCAGAATCAGTCGTCATTCATCGTGGTCACTCATCATATTCTGGTCAAAACCTTGTCACGTGGAAAATCCACCATTGAAATGGTTGCTTTACCTATTAAAACTGGTGATTAACATTGCTTCTAGGTTAGTTTTGTTAAGGGTCGTCATTCATTTTACTTCCAGGTCATGATTGGATCAACTCATGGCCGTGCATGGTTGGCAAGTCATCGAACGAATCAGTATGGTTGATCCATTGTTTGCTGCCTGATCATGATGACTCAATCAGTAAAAATCACCAATCACCAATGAACTACTTTGTTTCACTCATTAGCAATTCAAGCCTACTAAATCACTTTACTCATCACACGGAATCGATGACCAACTTTCAGTGGCAG
>VSDK01022210.1:255724-286620 GCA_009767595.1 Symbiodinium kawagutii | reverse complement strand
GGGGGGGAGCCATGAACAAGTCGTTCCAAACCTCTGGAGGACCAATGGGTTTCCGAAACATATCTTACATCGATGCCGCGCAAACAAAAGGTAGTAGCGATAGTCAATGTTAATCATCAATAATAGGGATAATAACCAACAAGAATAGGGAAGACAGTGGTTCGTGAAGGTTCATGAGGGTACACCATTGGTACCTATGGGTGTTTCTCAAAATTGGGAACCCCCAAAACAGATGGGTGCTTACCTACAGAAAATGATTAAGCTTGGATGATTTGGGGGTACCCCTACTTTGAGAAACCAGCATAAAGGTATTAGGTACAGTAGTGGCTAAAATGTTATTATTCTTGCATTCTTGGTAGAGATAGCTTGCTCACCACTAATGATGGTTGCAGGCAGTTGATAACATTGAAATTTGGCCATGGATGGAAACCCTCCTACCATGGTGCGAGGTGTGGAGGTCGCGCTGAAAATACCAACAATCTCAAATACACACAATCAACTTGAAGGGAGAACCGCCATTGCCCACTTCCCCGTCGTTACTTCCCGGTCGTTGGATTGCCACCTTTGTACTTCTTGGGATCCATCAATCTGTGATGGACTCCGCCTTGCGGAGCACGCTTTAGAGAGAAACCAACCATCAGGTAGCTTGGTAGCCTCGTTAGATGTCTCTCCCATGTTGCATGTTTTTGTTTCCAAACAGTTTTGGTTACGATTAGTTGGTCAATCATTTGACATCAACGCAGTGTACGATGATCAAGCAAGAGATGTGCAGATGATATGCAGTCCATTTGCATGCTTTTTCCGTATGCAGACAGGGGCAGTTGGCGTTTGTGACGAACTTCAACATTTTCGTGACGAATGGCTGTGGGTCAAAACCCCGTACCCCTGGTTCCCCACCATTAACCTTTGTTTTCGCTTGTTTTGTTGGTGGAAATCCCCCATGAACGTTGGTTGGTTACCTGCTTGACCCATAGCCAAATCAGGAAAAATGCTGTCTGTGGAGATTGAAACTCACAGCGCTGGGATCTGCTGGTTGAAATACCATACATCGGACATGCTGACACGCCAAGCAAGTGAGCATGGCTTGCGACATTTTTGGTTCCATGATAGTGGGTTACTGCGCGCTTAGGCAAGCAGTTCGGACCGTGAAGTCCACCATGTGCCTTTTGTTGCTGTCACCAGAGCCTTAGGGCCCACATTGACAGACAATGTTGTTTATGCTTACTTTGAATTGACCTAATTTTAGTGGTTCATTATTTCTTGCACCATTGTTAACCAAGTACTGACCAACTACTCATCAAACTGAACCAACTATCAGCCACCTATTCACCAGCTGCCAATCAACATGAATCAACTTTCTACCATCATAAACCAGCCAACAACATCTAATGATTGATCATTAACCACCATTGGCCGGCTAGCAACCACTATTAACCAACCACGGCCAACCCGTACTAACCAATCTCAGCCATCGACCAACCATAGATCAACCTCAGCCACTGCATGCTGAATCGCTTCGGCTCCAGGAACTGTCTTGCACGGGCCCCCAGGACCTGGGGTTCGTTCCAGGTGGTTCGCCCCCGTCGTGTTTCTGAATGGTACAGAACTTGTTGATGAATTCATCATGGTCTGGTGGTTTAAACTACTAAAGGGTTAAACATAGCAATAAAAGGTTAAACATATATATGAATAGATAAATAAATAAATAAACAAATAAATATATATATATATACATCAATAGTCAAATTGAATCATGGCAGTTCACATTAATCAGGGGCCTGTAATTTGTTTCAATAAACCATGTTTGAATCAACTGTTTGTTTGAATTGCTCAAAGGGTTTATATAACCAATCAATAGTCGATTGATCAATTGTTATTAGAGGTGTGTTTAAATCATGGGCGATTTTAAGGTACTTTATTAACTTAGTTAGTTGTTATAGTGCATTGTCACAATCCTGGTTAATCAATGATGGATTAATTGTTCGATTCATGGAGGATCAATTCTTTGATTTTCATTTGCACTGACTGGTATTAGTTCATGTCATTGCCCCCCAGAAAGCCTGGCTGTGTAGGCAATTCATTTTGGGGCGTCGCAAACGGGGCTTTGACATAAGGATAGTGGTCAGAGTGAAGTTGATGTTAGTCACATAAGCGCTAAACCAAGATAAGGTGTAGCTCCAACAACCCTATTCATGCGTTGTTTCAGCAGCTCATATGTTTTACAGCTATCCATTTGCCATCAGCTTGCCGCTTGAAGGGCACAGTATGAAGCTGATGACAAGTCCCCTCATCCCAGGACAGTCGCACTTCCGAGGCCGGTTGGTTTTCTAATACCTATGCGATACGGTTCAGAACTATCAGCTAAGCCAAGCAGGGAGCCAAGCAGCCAGGGGAAGCAAAGGGTAGTCCCAAGACCTAAGCTTCACAGTCTTCAGAAATCACCAGCAATGACCTAATTGTACGATATCGTACTAATCATTCTAGTGATGATAATACTGGTTAACCATGATGCACACTGATATAGAGATGAACTGTGGTGAACCTATATATATATATATATTGGATGTAGTACAGTTGCCATGAGTGGCATTATAGTACTGTACTTTTTTAGTACTAGTAATATATGGTTACGATGGAACACTTCGGTAGCAGTCGAATTCCGAGTACTTGCTTGGCAAGAAAGGCCTGATTGATACGCATTGCCAAACAACCACTGGGCATTCACTATTGCAGGAGTCACCCAATAGATTTCATGAGATTCAATTCACCTCACTGGCTTGCTATCAAGGTTGATTCTGAACCCCGTGTACCAAACCAACCGAGAGAACCAATCATCAACAGCTTGGGCCCTGGCCATGGCATTGCCCCCGAGCTTCAATGCAATAGATCCGTCCTCAATCTTTCCTCAGCCACCATCAACCGTAGCACTAGCCTTGTATTAGCCACCCAGTTTTGATTCATCACTATTCTCAAGCATCATGAGCCATCTATTTCATTCTATTTCGATGACCTACCAGAGGTCACTAGCCGTTAGCCATTCATTTCGATGCTGGCGTTTCAGGTCAACGAACTGGGGCGAGGTGGCGGCCAACGACTACGAGGGGAAAGACAGGCGAGACGGGCAGCCTGGGTTCGTCATGGTCGGGCGGTGTGATCAACGGTTGATCGTAAGTTCATAGATTGATACTTTTTGAATCTTATTGAATTGTTGAAATCATCAATAAGTGGTCAATAGTTGACGAACGATTACTTGTTATTATTTATGATTGATGATTAATGGTCCACCTATTTGCTGGAGTGGTGCACTCGTGCTATAAGAAAACCGGTTGACAGCGCAGGCAGTTCTCCTGATATGGCTATGGGTCAATATTCATGGTGAACGATGTTACGCTAGTGGTACAGGGTTTTGAATACTAGTTACTAGCCACCTATTTGTTGATTATCACGGGTATTTTTGCCATGAGCCATGGCTCATGTTGCTTCCAATGCCGCACATTACTAGTTCTTCTATAAACCACTACAGATACTACAGCCATATGAGTTCTTCACCAGGAGCTTGGGGCTGTTTGCCTCCTATCGCTCAATGGTCGCGCATTTTGCTGTTGATGGCAACTAAGGCACACATAGCATGCCCTGTGGTCATTCTGGTGTACCATCATCTTTTGGATACACATCCTCAGTTGTTGTTCCCTCAATTGCTGGCATCTATTATGGTTACGCAAGTCAAGTCATGTGAAGATACTTTCTGCTGGCAGCAGATCCAAAAAAATGCCTCTCTCCATAGCTGTTGCAACTGGCCGTTGCCAGGCCGACCCCCCCAGATGGCCAAGAGTGGAGAGATTGGCGAAAGAAGTGACCTCGCCCGGACCCCACAATAGCAGGGCGGGGTACCGATCCTGAGAGGTTTCTGACATTTCCGATGCTTGTTGTGGATTGGTGGTTGACATGCCAAGATATACAGGATGGCAGTTGGTGCTGGTTTCAAACATTCTCTGGTTGGTGGCTGCAAAGATTTGTTATTTTTGCTGGTAATCATTAACAAATGGTTGGCTGACTAATTTGTTTCACAGGGGTTGAAACCACCAACCAGTTCTTCATTTTTTTTTCGTATTTGGGGTAGATGGGATAATTTGTTGATTGACTTGCGCATATTCTTTTCAGTTGAAGCCTCCAGTCAGGAATGGCATGTCCCTAATTGTATTCGATCGAATTAATTGAAAGCCATGGTATCACCAGCAGTATGATGGACGCAGCATAGCAATATGTTCGTTTTCATGCCGAGCCTCTCTTGTGGCAAGTGTGCTTACCAAGACCCAAGACCATGCTGTAGCCACCATTAGCCACCTCCGAATGTTCAAATTTAAGACGGGAAGCAATCACTCATCATACTCAAGAACTCGTTTCTACTTCCCTTGAAGTGTCAAACCAGGGCTCATACAGATAAACCTGGTAGGTGTGCCACGATCCAAACTAGAAATGGCCGTTCCCATGTCAAACGAGTCAAATTACGTGCGTTCCGGGTAGTGTGATGCCTAGCTATTCATAAAAATCGGACTGCTGCAGCTACTCCACGGACCATTCGTATATGACCATGGCATGCAACTTAAGCCCCATTATCAACCGCTAATTGCGACTATTGGCTAACGGTTACTAGTATGGTAAAGCATCAAGGTTTCTTACCATCATTAGTTATTAGCCATTTATTGACCATGGTAAGGTTTATCAGCAATAATTTAGGCAAATATACCGCGTTGATGGTTGAAACCTTGATCATTAGCAAGCCAGTCATCGACCATTATAGCATATTATAGCCATTATTTGCCGTGAATGGTTTCACGATCAACTAGTCGTTGTTTGCTACTTGACAAAACAAACCATCAACCATTCATGAACCCTCAACCATCATCAAGTGACCATGAGTTTAAACATTCATTAGCCATTTACCAACCATTCAACCATTCATTCAACCATTCATTCAACCATTCATTAGCCATTTACCATGATGAAGTGACCGGCTGAGTTTCACCAACCATTCATACGACCATCCATCAACCATGAACCGAGTCCTGGAAGCCGGCAGAATTCACTAGCTGTTCTTGAGCCTTTGCGGCTCGTTTCCCATGCACCCAGCTAGAGCTGCGTTGCTTGGTCAACGACCATCATCACCGAGTTGACCACCGAGTCACGACCATCAAACATCAATGAATCATCACCAGTAACCAGGCTGCCAGAATGAGAATCAGCAGTGAACCATCAAGAAAGCCATCAACAAACATCAACGAATCATCACATACAAGGTGCCCCCCCCGGTTTGCAAGTTGGTTAAGAAGCAATTTTAATTCACAGCCATCATGGAACCATCAATTCACCAACAATTGGCCATTAGTTAATCAACATTTGACCATTGCAAACCATCAGTTCACTTGAATGAACTATTATGACCAATATTATTTACCCATCAATGAACCATTATCAACCATGAGATCACCATCATTCAACTTGAATGAACCGTTTTAAACCAATATTTCTCATCAGTTGACCATGATTGAGCAATGATAACCACAATTTCACCATCATCAGTTCACTTGTGACCAATCTTACCCTTCAGTTACGCATGATTCGCCAATATACCATGGTGAGTTATTGACATATGGTGATATGGTATATTGAGTTAACCATGGCAATTTTCAGATCAGCTCATCATGATACCTCATGGTATGTTTATACATTTACTTTTTCACCATGATTGTAATACCATAGAGCCATCAGTCAGCACTAACCTTGGTGGCTTACAGCCACTACCTTCGATATCTAGCCTTTGGGGCATATGACTGATTCACCATGTAGCCACTAAAAGTTTGACTCTGAGTGGTTGCGTCTCCATAGTACCAAAGTCAGGATTGGCTGTACGATCCAATTACTAGACTTTGATTGATTCACCCTATAGCCTTCGGCCCTTGCAGAGCATTGGCGAAGTGTAGGGCAAAACCTCGGCCCTCGCAAGAAGATATAGCCACTAAAAGTTTAGACTTTCAGCAAGGGATCACCACATTCACCAGCCACCAAGGGATCCAGTTGCGCCACCAAGCAACACGGTCGACCGCCACTTCCGCAGCTTGGAGTCCCTCACAGCTTCGCCGGTTTCACGCCATGGAAGTTGCGCCCCGAGCCACGCCAGTGTCCCTGCGACCCCCGGCACTCTGCACAGCGGTGCCGGGCCAGGGCCATGTGCCGCAGCTGACGGCGACGAGGTTCCATCGGAGATCCGGGTTTTCCCTGGGAAAACGTGCGGTAGCACGGCTCGAAAAGGCAAGGAGTGGCCTGACATGTTGGATGTACTCCCACATGTTTTTTTTTTAATCTTGGAGGTATCCCTGTTGGTAGTATCCGTATTGATTCAAGTTACTCTTGGTAACATCACTTTTTGTTGCTTGTTTACGGTCACATTTCTCGATTCTCGCCTGAAATTTTGCTCATTGTATGTCCGTGTTTGTTCACTTTGGTGCCTGGAAATGCGGCTCTTGCGTTCTGATGAATCATTAATGGAGGATCTTCCTGACAAGCAACCCGCCTTGGGGAAGTCCGGGGCAATATACCAGCCATGCCGGGGGACGCCTTTCAGGTTCCCCAACCAGGCCGCCTAGTAGTGTTGCCTATGAATCATGCTGGCTTCACACGTTTTTCAATGAATTAATCATCATTAACCGCTCACTATATTCAAATGATTTGTCTATCATCAATGATCGTCCATTTTGCATAAGCCATTTAAGTTAACCATGTAGAACTAAAGGCTATACCGCAGTCACCGTCATTAGCCACTACAAGGCATCAGTCATCAGTAACTAATCGGCCATTATCACTACAAAGTTACTGATGACTAAACCAATCAAGGTGACAATCATTAGTCATCAGTAACCAGTTATCATTAGCCATCAGCTAAAGGTGGCCACTAATTAGGCTACCTATAGCCATCACAAATCATTAGTCAGGTGCCCGCCACTAATAATCACTCATTGAGTTAACTACCAACATTAGCCAACCATCAATTAGCCATCGTTTGGTGACCGGTGGCAATTATTTATCAGTCATCAATAGTCATCAGTAACCAGAAACTACTAATGAGACATCATTAGCCACTAAATCAACCATCATTAACCACTTACTGAGCAGGAACTAATGAGCTATGTTACCACTAGTTACACTAGCCATCATTAGCATGTCAATTGCCATCATTCGCCATTAATTAACAACAACTTTACATAACTTTACTAAGTTTACCACCAGTCATTTACGATTGTTAACCATCAATTAGCCATCATTGACCATTTCTTCCCTTCCCTCACCGACTCCCCGCAGCACGTAGGGCAGCCCTTGGTCCGTTGGCGCTCGCTGCTTTGGCCGTGCAGCGGCGCTTGCTTTCGACAGGGCGCGCTGCCAAGAAGGCGCGCTAGCATGGCATGGTTCGAAGGCATCGCCAGTGATCGAACCATAGGAAAACCAGGGGAAAGCCATCAGAAAACCATGGGAAAACGAGGGCAAAACCATGGAAAACCAGGGGAAAACCTAGGAAAACGATGGGAAGACCATGGGAAAACCGCGAAAACAATTACTGGAAACCATAAGAAACATGAGGAAAACCATGGCAAATTACTTTTTGTTTGGCAGAGAAAGCCTCAGAAACATAGGAAACCGTCAAGTTCATGGGTGGATCATGAACTGCGAGCTGTTGCGCCAGAGGGTCAACAGATTAAGCAGCAAAATGATAGCTGCGTCCTTTCTTTTGTTTGTTTTTTTTCTTGGTTTGTCCATTCCAACAGGTTAATGATCCCAATGTGGAAAATGATCTCGGCAGTTGGTTTCAGTTTTTGTTTTTTAGTCCATTCCAAGCGACGAGAAGCTTTCCAAGGTGACTAGAATCTCACTTGGGGGATGATGGAAACATGTTGAAACCACTGGCCAGATATGAATTGTCATCCTTTACTTGTTGTAGATGTGTCCAACATTATCCAGCTGATTTTCGACATCGTTTTTTCAATCATAAGCACTGGGTGTGGTGGTCAATGCCCGGCAGCACCTCAATACCTGGACATCTCACCGCGCAACAGATCAAGATGTATTGAGAAAGGAAGTGGTGGCACCCCTGAAACACCCAGAAATGATCATGTAGATCACAGAGAGATTACTCTTTGGGCGCGTCATTTATGGACAGATGTATCTTATTGGCTTGAGATATAATGCAACTTGTTTTGATACGTGCTTTTGAACGTATATTAAGATATGTTTGTGTTTGTACATGCCTGCGGTATGGCTCTATGATCCAGGGACTAAAGTTGTATCAGAGAACCTATTCTTACACGACCGCAGAGGGATTTACGACAGAAACAGGCATACTATGTGCACATGTATTTATTTGTTTGTTTGTTTAAGATTTTTTTTGTTTATTTTTGTTTTTAATCATTTATGTATCTATGTATGCATATATGTTGACAATCCATGTTGCTTCATCACTAGTAGAACAATATCTAAATTTCAGTGGGATCATACCGCCTCCAAATGTGATGTGTTTTTTGGTTGTTTAGTGCCAACCCTGGATTGAGAACGTCTAGTTAATAGGGGTGCCACCCCAAAGCCAACTGGTTTCCTATCGAAATGGTACCTCCATCATTACTATGCGTATCGGTTTCATCATTTATTAGTTTGCCTTTGGTTTATCACAACTATGTTTATCAACCCATGGTCCATGGTTTAGCTTCGTCTTGGGTCAACATTACTTTAACTGACCAAGGGCATCTCAAACTACAATCCCCGTTGGTTCTTGATGCCAACCATGAAGGATGGTATCCAATATCACTGAGATCGGAGTAACTGCCCCCTCAACCCCCCTCATTTTTTTCGCCAGGAGTATATGGCTGTTTCTCAAAATAGGGGTACCCCCCAATCATCCATTGATAGTCATTTTCAATAATCAACCCACCATTTTTGGGGCGTCCCATATCTTGAGAAACACCCATATATCACCCACAGTTGGAGTTATTGTTTTTTTTGTTCGGCGCAGCAGTATTCTGACACTTGTGTTAAAATCATTACAGATAACTGTCTTCGCAATGTAAGGTATTTCGTAATATCCCTTTGATTGATAGTTTTTGTTGGCTTTTAACTTTCCTGATTTTTGCATTTATTTGGGCTGGTTGGCTACATTACTGTTTTTTCTTGGGAGGAGATGGCTTATAACCTCGAAGCCTAGACATGGGTGAGCTGTCTGACTGTTCAACTCCGGTGGGTTGACCTCGGGTCCGGCCCCGTTTCGGGTTGTTTCTGGTGGTCAAGGCAGGCCCAGCATGACAGTTGTAACTGTTATAGCAGTGGTTATATAGCAGTTATATTACCAGTGGTGGTAAAAATAGTGGTTTATACCTATGATATAAAACTACTATAATAGTGATAATAGTAGTGGTTTATAATTGGTTATAACAGTTATAAAGCAGTTAATATTCTCACCACTACTACCACCACTACTATAACCACTATTAAAATCCTTAGTTATCTCCTTACCAACCTATTATTTTTTCAAACGACTTACCACATCTTTTTTTGTGTATCTTTGGTGTTTTATTCACAGGGTCAACAGTCACATGCACCTGCAGAGGAGGAATTGGCACTTTAGGAGCCAATTTGTTTTTCTTTTGCTATTTCTAGCACAAAGAATTATTAGTTGGTAAGCTCTTTAAGTGCAATAAATAGTAATATTATCAATCATAAGTGGTAGTTACCCTAGCTAAGAACCAACTTAGGGCGCCCCATCTTGTGGGTCGTGACAGTTTTTCTTCCCAGCTGATAGCCAGGGATTGCAATAGGCCAGTGCAAAGAAATGCAATTCACCGCAATTTTCGGTGTTGTGCTTTGTGACTATTTGCTGCCCGTGTATATCTCATCATTGCTTTCTTCAGCGGTTCCACACCGGCAGTCTCCTTAGGCTGCCAAACCCCGCTACGACGGATACGACTTTCGCGAGATGGCGCGGGGTCGCCAGCAGCACGGGATGCTAGTAGACAAGCATTCAGTATCGCGATCAGGCATTTCATGAACATCAGCTGGTTCAGCATGCTATTGAAGATCCGTATCAGAGGGTTTCAAGCTGTCAAGGCAGCTATTTAGTCATGACTTTGGCATAGTTAGAGGCACACCGTCGATTCCATCGACTGCCTACCGAAAGGGCCCTGCGATCACTTCGAACATAGTGATGAATTCTTGATGACCATGTGGCGGACTAACCAGCCGCGACCTTTTGACAGGCTGACGTTGTAGGTACCGTAGGCACTGACATAACCACCAGGGTCGCAGAATCCTTGCAGTTTACACACGGAATTTCTGGTGGTTGTTGGTTCTCATGATTCCAGGGAGCTGACAAGCCTTGATGGAAAAACACCTTTGCCGCGGCCATTTCTGGGATAAAAGCCGAGACGTTGCAAGTCGCAAAAATACGGGGAAACACAGCAACTCCCAGGCAACCAGTGGCACTGTTCACAAGTAGTCGGTTTTTAGTCACTTGTTAGTTGTTTATCAGTTTTGAGATGTTGTGAGTAAATTTTGCTAATTGTCAGTGAAGAAAAACATCGGAGTGGGTGTAACCAGTATTATCCAAACTAGTTCCTGGCTGGTGGTTTTAAACATTTGTTATTTTCCCTAGTAGTTATTAACAATCGGTTGACTCATATTTTTCACAGGGGTTGAAACCGCCAACCAGTCAATGATCATAATCATAATCAACCATTATCAATTGCCCTATATGACCTTTATTAACCACTAGTTAACCATGGGTTGAAACCACCAACCAGGTTCTTAGTTGCCAGTGAAACTGCTCCGGGTTGACTCCAACAGTCCGCCAGTTGCGCGACCCACCAGAGCCAGGCGGATTACCTGCGCGTGAGATGCAACGTGGATCCCATCAAAAAGGCCCCGTGGCAAAGATCGAAATGGTGCTAATTGGTGGGTCAATTAGTTGGCTACTTGCTTGCTGTGTTGAATTTGTTGGCTCACTAGTTGGTCACTTTGTTGATTGGCTGGGTGATTTGTTGCTTACTTTGTTGTTAGGTACTTGCTTGATCAACCAGGTTGATCAGTTTGCTTTTGCTCAACTAGGTGGTTAGTTTGTTGAACTTTTGGCTGGTGTTCTTGCATTACGATAAGGACCCCAAAGTTATGGTTGGCTTATCACTATCATTATTGATAATTGATATTGGATGCTTTCGGGTTACCTCTATTTTGAGAGCGCTTCATTTGGGAGGGTCCGGTGGTATCCATATATCCCGATAAAGGGGGAACGATTTGGAGCTACCAGAAGTAGTGTAACCAGTTTGGCAGGTTCATACATGTTTGCATTCATGTTTGATTTATTTTTTTATTTTTCGATATTCAGATATTTTTACTTTTATACCGTGCATGTATCGGTATTCTTGTATATATGTCCTGCATCTAAAAGATAAACCTAATTATTTGCCACGGACATAGTTCATTTTTGTCGCCGAAGAAGTGGGCAATCCGACCAGCACCCTTGAAAGCCCTTACAAGAGGCTGATTGATGGTACAGGCCTGCTCCCTTCTCGTACCGTCACCGAACATTACGCAGGTTGCGCAACTTCTGGGGGTTTCATGGATGTATGCCCACGCCCTGCCCGTATGCCAAAGCCTGAGTTCGCTGCGTGCGCGCATGTCGACTCAGGCAGGCAATAGAGGTTTCTCACCATGGGGGGAAGCCCAAATTATCCGATATTGTTTAGCTGGTTGGTGGTTTCAAACATGTTTTGTTTTTACTAGTGATTGTTAAGAAATAGTTGGTTGACTAATAGTATTTTTCATAGGGGTTGAACCCACCAACCAGTTAGTTAGTTTGTTTCTTTATCACTTTTTCAGAACCCCTTATATCATGCACGGATACCCTCTAGGAAACTAACCTGGAATCTACAAATGGGCCATGTTTTATGGGAAAACCAGCTATGAATGGCGGGTTTGGTAAACGCCACGAGGTTAGTTTACCAGAAGGTAAGCACCAGCAGCCACCATTCACCAACATTTCACCAACATTTCACCAACATTTCACCAACCACTGAGCCATCCATCCTTTTTGAGTGAAAATCCTTCCGCCTCCAAAACTCCCGGTGTGAAGTCATGGATCGCTTAGCGCGATGCGCTCAGGAAGGTCAATGGATCAATGGAGTCTTGGCAGACACGGGCACGGAGATATGGATCCATATGGTGGTTTCTCAAGCCAGTTCGAGAACCCCCAAAAAATACTGTATATAGATAATGATTTATGGTAAACGACAGTGACCAACAATACTGGTTAATTAATTAAGCAAGTACTATCTAAGGATATCTAAGGGTTCCTCAAAATAGGGAACCTCAAACAAATGGGCGGAGTATTAGTACGATTCATGGTCTCTATTAGATGATTTGGGGGGTCCCCTATTTTGAGAAACACCCGTATGGGTTTTGATGGTTGCAACTATGGTTGTGGGTCAGCCTTCAGTACTAAGAAACATGGAGAGAGTGTGAAAGTTCTTTTGATTGGAATGTGAACTTGCCAATGTTTGGCAAGTAGCTATGACATCACAACTAAGCCTTGATGAATCTGGAAATGAAGATCAGCAGATCTTCTTCTCATGTCGGTTTGTTGCATCCTAGAAGCCCGGGGAAGCTATGGAAAGCCGTGGGTTGGAAGATGTTTGAACGTATGGTTGGATCCTCATGCACAGGCTTTTCAATAAGCATAGGCACAGGTGTGCACTTTTTGAATGCTCATGCATCATGCGTCGATGGAGACTTGCGCGCACCAATGTTGAGACATATGCGCACGTGTGTGTGTGTGTGTTTTTTCTCCAAGGTTTTTGCTATGTGAAGTGGACGCCTTGCATTTCTTATGTTCTGTCCTGTTTTATTGCAACACATGGCAGCTGTACACGTACATGTCTAAATACAAGCATTCGAAAACACGACAGCACACGCAGACACACACGCAGACACACACGCAGGCACACACGCAGACACGCACACACACGCATACATTCACATGCACATGTACATTAACAATTAAGTTTGCATATAGAGAAGAGAGAGACACGGGTACATCTAGAATCTAGATAAACATTTGCACAGTCACATTCACACATACATCTAGATGTAAATATATACACACATATATATACATATATATTTATATTGATATATTTATATATGGGTTTTTACTCTCTCTCTCTATATATATATATGTAAAATATTTATATATAATTATATCAATATATATATTATATATATCATTTTTGTTTATTTATTTACAAGCACCGATCTATTTATTTAGATGAATGTGTTTTTTCGTTTCAATAACTAAAAGAAAAATTATATATATGTATACACAAATCCTGCGTGTACGTGCACAAGCCAATGGGCTAATTTGCAACCTTGCACCTATATGCAAACATGGGTGCATTTCCATCAGACATGCATTTGCCCGAAGAAAAAATCACAGCTTCGCCATGTCAGGCTTAGTTTGCCCAGTGTGCAAGGGCGGTCGGTTGGAAGAGAAATCCTTCAGCGTCATGTATGACAAGAACAGGCTGGCCTGCACCTTGGAAGAACACGGCTGTGGACCTGCCAGCCTCATGGGCGGCTTTCCCCCAGTGCCTTGGGCAAAGCTGTTAGCCTGTAAAATTTGTTGATGTAAAAGCTTGTTGGTGTGTTGGATGTAATTGTGGTGCTGACGACTGAAACAAACTCCAGCTCAGTAGCCACACAATGTTGCTGCATATTTTGATGGGTGTCTTGGAAACCTGATTGGTTTTTTGTGACATACGCAACAACAATGGTGATTTCACAACAGTACTAGTTGGTAAACTGTTCGGGGTGTCGCGCCACAGCTATTTTACAGAAGCGTTTTGACATGGATCATGTTGGTTTCCAATGCGGATGTAACGGATCTAGGAAGATAAGTCAAGGAGGATATCGTGCAACACTAAGGAAGCAATGCTGAATGAATAATGCATGCCAAAAAGCCAAAAAGCGTTGCACTCGTGTAGATTAACCTAGCAATGAAAATTACCCTTTTTCAGATGACTTCCCATGATTTCCCAGGGCTGACCCTGCAACAATGTGTGATTGTTTCCAGTTCTAAATAGACCTGAGGCTTGCGGTATCATATGTTTTCCATTCAAAGGTCATTATTTCCAGGGCTTTCCCTGCCACATTGGCACCTTGTTCAAATGATCAATCTACCGCTGTCGCAACTAGCGGTTTTCTTCGCCTGCGAAGACAAATGAGGCCCCCAATGTCGGCTTGAAACTGATGCTCCAAAGTTGGTAAAACTGGTTCATGCTTAACGGTTTTAACCCGTTGCCTTTTTACTAGGGAAATCTCGGGAGTTTCTATGGTGAACTATGTTTAACAGTAAATCGTGCTTTTTTGTGGAGGTTATTTAAGGGTTTGAAAACTATTGAGCATGGTCAATAATAGGGCGTAAGCAAATCCAGCAACAATGGTTGAACGACAACTGGTCAGTGATTCGATTGACATGTTTATTTTCCCAATTGGATTAAGAAATGGATGGTTGGTTGACAAGCTTCTTTCTCACAGGGGTGGTTCAACCACCGACCAGGATAAGGCATTGGTTTGTGATGTGAGGTGATAGCAAGGGTCAATAATGGATGATGAGGGTTACTCATAGGTATTGCTGGCTGATAGTTGAAGTACATATTCATGTTTGACGATCGTTGGTGCTTATTTTTTTTGAATGGTGACCAAACTGGTCAATGGCTGTTTATTGATGGTTGAAGGTTATGATGCTGGTTAATCCGACTGTTTAGTAAAACAACTTCGTACTCACGCATCACGCGTTCGGTACGGGAGACCATTTGTAGCCGAGCATAGGCTAAACTCAGCAGATCATGGTCACTGAAAGCTGCCCTGCTGGTCCTCCAGTGCCTGGTGGCCAGTGCCTGGTGGCTGCAGCTGAATCTTTGCCGAGGTAAATGTTGGCGGTCGAGCAAGTGTGGACGTAGCCAGGTCTTCCACAAGTTTGGTCGAACTGCAGCAGCACGTGCTGCTCCGGTTACAGCTCCGGCAGCAGATTCCAAGTCTGAACTAGGCGGCACGGCGGCGCGTGGTGCTTCTTCAGGTACGAATGGAACGGAAGGGTTATGAAAAAAAGGTTGGCAAATATGGATCTTGGTGTTTATTTTGAACGGCTCATGGTCATTGATTCATCAGAATAGATTGCTAAAGTGATGTGAATTGATCGTAATGCTCTTGCTATATCATCACTCATGATTATAGTGATTAATCAAAAGCCGAGGATGTTTGGAAGAGCCAGGTCAAATCGCCAACATCGTAAAAACCTTCACCTTTGTGATGTCGAATTTTGACTGGCCTCATGGTCAAACTTGCTGAGCTTCGGAGCGGTTTGCCACAAGCTGCACAGACATCCTGCATTTTGCATTTTGTTGGCCTTTCAAATGGCTTTGGAACAAAAACCTGTACCCCTCGTTCCCCCATCATTAAGCCGGCCGTTTTTACCTATAGGTTGTTGGTGAACTTATCCCTCATTCTTGTTCGTTGATATTGACTCATGGCCAAATAGATCAATGATAGCTCCGTGTTGATAAGCCATCCTCAGTTCACCTCAAATAGCTCTTGATTGCCTATCGAGTAGGTTGTTTTTTTTCTGTGGGTTTTTAAATGGTTGTTTCTCCAAATGAGGCTACCCCCAAAATCATTTTCTTCCTTCAACCATTTATCATGTATAGTAATTAAGTAACCCTTTTCGAAGGTGCCCTATTTTGAGAAACGACTACATGGATTTAAAATGCTCAACTTCGAGGACTTACCCAGTAACATCCAGTAGCCTATGTGTTAAGACTGATGAGATCATGACTTGGATCTTGAAGATGTTCTTTGAAGATCGCCATGCTTGATAGTAGGGAGATGGTAACCATATATTGGGTAGCACCAGATGCTTAATTATATAGCTGGTGGATGATCGATAAAGCTGGGGATTATAGCCAGCAATTATAGGAGAGATACCAACTATATACGGCTACGGGTCAATACCAAGCATCAAAAACCAAACAAACTGGTACAGAAGATGAACATCCCAACAAACACTAGATTGGTCATTCGGGGAACGTTCACCATAGCCACAAACGTTCATCAGGGGCACAGAGCATTGAATCATAGCCCTATGTTCAATTGTTTGTTTTGGGTCGTGCCGCTGCAAGACCCTTGCTGTTTTCCGGTGTTTCCAAAAATACGAGGGGTATGAAACTAGCGACCTTAGCACATCAATTGGTTGAGTGATTTTGCGTATGTATTTTGTGCAATTCTAATCCTGTGCACTGACATCAGTTGATGTGAATCAATCCCATTTTTTGTATATATATATATATATATATATATGTTTGTCCTGTTTTTCTGCAGCTTCCCAGGGCTTCCCAGCCATGACAGACATGACACAACTCAGCGCCACTTCCGGCGGCACAGGGGCAGAGCTGGTGCCTCTGGTGAAGGACCGCCCCATGAGGCAACCTGGTGGCAGCCAGGGGTATCCCGTTCTAGCCTCTTAAAGGCCGTTAAAGGGGGAGCCATTTGGAGCTACCAGGAAGGTTTCGTTCAGCACATGCGAACGTGAAGAATAGCTAAGATGGATGTATCTATCCATGGATCCATCTAAGAATTGATCCATGAATCGATTTATTGATCCAGCTATGTGTTTTCAATTGTTTTCCGCTTGCGTTCCTATATGCTTCCATCTACTGATCAATCTACACACTGTTTGTCCATTTTTCCGTTGTAATCACACAGTTTTGCTTGCGCATCGTTGGCATATCAATCATCATTTCCAACCATCATAAGCCACCACTAACTAGGCTTAACCATCAGTCATGGTACCATAGATATTTGTTTGCCACCACCAGTTTACGCTAAAAAGCTGGTGTTTTACCATACGGATGCATCACTGACTTATCAAGAAAATGACCACCGATGATATTGCTGCGACCTGGGAAGCCACAGTAGCCGTGCATGACATTTATCCATACTACTGTACCATGGCTAGTGGCTTCAAGTTTTTGCATGTTGAACCATGCCCAGCGGATGATGGTCTAACTGAAGAAGATTTTGTGGGACAGGGCCAACCACCCACCAGATCATCATTGATAGTGATACTGAAACCAGGCCACCTCGAATCACACAGGATCAACTGGCGCTTCGACTGTCTCTACTTCTACCATTTGCCAATTCGAATCGCAGGAACGGAATCATCACCTGTGCTTCAACCATGGTGATCATGGGTCAAATCATGATAGCTATATATGAGGATCTACCCACCATGAACTCATACCAACTCATGATAAACCCATTCTTATTTGTAGGGCTCATTCAACCCATGGGTTGTTATGACAGTAACCTGATCAACCCTTGATGAACCCATTGTAACTCAATCCAATTTGTGTTCACTTGAGGAGTTGTCAAACAGTTCTTCTCACTTGAGAACTGCTCATTTGGTTGCACAATGGGACGTTGTGGTAGCTCCACCCTGTGTTCGCGATGATTACCATAATGGCAATGGTGATGATTATGATGATGATGATGATGGTGATGATGGTGATGATGAGGATGATGGTGACGATGGTGAGGATGATGGTGGTGACGATGGTGATGCTGATGATGATAGGATGGTAACAGGATGATTCTGACATATTCTGACTATGATATTGATGCTTATTTTGTATGAAGAATGAATCCTGGACAATAGGATTGTTATAAAAGGTGTGGCGATCTCATTAGATCCATAGTTAGTTTTTGCTGAGCTTGTGATCATGGTATGTGATCGTTATTGTAGGTAAAGGGCCTTTGCATGCCATTGTCATTAATTAATGCCCTGTAAATTGCTAGATTCCCGTAGTGTCTTTGGCGTATTGCAGTCTGAAGTTGCTTCTCAAGCTGCATTCCATGACCCCTTCCTGCAGGAGCATGTGGAGTGGTTCAAGAATCGAGGGATCAGCGAAGAGACGTTGACCAGGATGGAGTGTCGCAGCTGATCGCGGTCTTGGTACAATAAAGACCTTGTAATGTAAGGAGGTTGTGGGCTTGTCCAGTTGCGTTGTGGTGCCTACTGACCATCCAATAATAGTTTCTTATTGATAGGGAAACTAACCAACTAGAGAGGCACATGAATGGACAGACCCTTAGAGAGAATGTTTGTTCAAAAGCAGGGCGTATCCCTTTGTAGTAGCGATTATGGGCAAGTTGGCCCCCATGAGTTTCTGGCTGTCAGTCAATTTTCGAAGTGAGTTGGAGCAATTAAAATCCTTTCGAGGCAAAAGGCGCGAAATGAATACATTTTGCAGGCCCGCAGCTCGGTACATCATAGCTTTGCGCTAATCCCACAAAGTGCGGCCATTTTACTTTTAGTTATAGCCATTGCCATGAGTACATGTCCTGACTTTCCTAGGTCATTGATTGGCTATCACGCAAACCCTTTTTTGCCAAATTCAGTTCGTTCAACTCGGTTTCCGCTGGTCAGTTATGACTCATAGGGTGCAGATTTTTGAAAGGGCAAGTCTGACACTCCAACGGATCAGGCCATAATTTTGTTGGAGGTGTCCGCCGGGCGCTGTGAACAATTTTGGACCGCTCGGTTAATATGGACCCAGCTCGCCATATGGCTATGGGTCAATATTAACTAACTAACAATGGGGGTTAATAACCAACAATCAAAAGGAAAACAATGGTTAGTGATGGGGAACCAGGGGTACGGGGTTTTGACCCAAGGACAAAAGTTGTTGACAATCAGCATCTACCATAGCTGGTTTATCCTTTGGTGTACTCGGCTGAGGCCAATCCTCAAAGTTGTTCACAGCCTCTTTGTTGTTATTGATGCTCCGTGTTTCCTAGCCTCATGGGCTGGAAAGCTCGATAAATTTGGACCAGCTCGTAGGTCTAGCATGAGGTATTGAATCTCACAGGTCATATAGTCATTCAAAGCTGGTTGGTGATATGTACTTGCTAGTTGGCAGCACTAGGCCAGGACCAAACAATGGCTGAACATTTTCGCGCTGGGCCATCAAACCTGGAGCACTGTGTTCCCCCAAAGGGGGCAAACACTCTCTCAGGAAAGGATGGTTGTGCCCTAGGTTTCGCCAGAAAGTGTTCGCTGGCTTGAAGTGGATTTTACAATGATAAACCTAGGCCGATTGATGGACCTAGGCTAGAAGTTTGCAGGCTTAGAGTTGATTTTGCAGATTGACTGTCGTCAACGTCATCCATGATGTTTGTCTCGGCCTGCAGTGGCAGGCACGTTTTTTCATACCATGCCATGGCCGTGCCAGGAATCGTGTGTGCTCCAAGTGGATGAAAAGCAAAGACCGTGGAAGCCATGCTGCGATTGTTCCTTGGACGGTCGTAACTTCACCTGGGCGGAATGCCAGTCATGGTGAGTTCGTGGTGAGGTTAAGTGGGTCGCAGGTGTGGGGCCAGACCCCTTCTAACTGACTTGGTGGTGACCGTGATTTTAGCAGAACTGGGTCTGTAACTTTTTTTTTTGACGATGGGTTTACTACACAGCAGCGATGTTTTTAAGAATGAAAGCTTTAGCGATTTGTGAGCCGCCAAGCCGATCATGGGTAGCGATTCCCCACAGAAAAGCACCTATGGCCAACAATATAAGGGGGATTTCTCAATATAGGGAATTCAAATGTAAATGAGTAATGTTGGATGATTTGGTGGTACCCCTGTGACTTTTAGAAACCACCTCATGGGAAATCTCCAGCTGTTACTGCCAGTAGTTTCGCCATAGCTCATGATTTACCATCCAATGTTTGGGTTTACTGCTGGATGAGGATAGCTGGCTGATGATGATTGATGATGGTTCATAAATCGAATCTGTTATTTTTCAGAGGGGTTGAAACCACCAACCAGACAAAGTTCTTGGCTGTTGTTTTTGAACTCGCCATGATTGTCAGTGATGCACATGTGTTTTCCATTGTTGCCTTTTTTGATTGGCTGTTGCCAACCATCATTGCTGTATCCGCATGCTGCGTGAGGTCTTTCCATTTTACGAGGGCGAAAAGATCGTTGCGGCCGCTCGTCGTGTAAGGCTGAAGGATTGTGCGGACATGTGCGGACCGTCTTGGGGATGTTGATTAATAATGCTTGATGGCAGTTCATGATTGGTTGATAAGTTGTGTATTGGCAAATGCCTATCACAGTCAGCCACCAGGTTCAATTGCAGGCAATCATGTTACCAATAGGAGCTGTGAAAATTAGCATATCATGTCATGTTGATTTCCATCATGCCGTGGTTGGCTCGCAAGAACTCAGGAGAAAATTCGCGTGCTGCCAAAGACTTTTTTCCAAACTCGTGGGGGCAAGAAGAGTCGCTCGATCATAGCGGATGCGGTTGGGAATGTGAACCCGCTGTGAATCTATCCCAATGTTGCCTATTTGGGTCATTTTTTTGGGTTCACTCTGGGAGCACCTGATGACCGACAGCCATGTGGACATATTGTGTGCATGTTTCTAGGGGTCTTATGCAACATAGATCAACAAATTCATCACAACCACAATATTACTGCTAGATACTGCTAGTATTCTACCAATTTCTGTACACATTCTTCCCATCCCCAAATATAGACTTTCTGAGCATGAAAATTGCTACCATTCTACGGGGGTACCACGATTGATGGATAATTTTTTGCTGTCCTGTGAAGGACTTCTACTGGTGATGAATGTTATGAGCATCCTCCTGCGGTTGGGATGCGACCGTCCCCGTGGATGTTTAGGCAGATTGGAGCACTCTACGGAAATCACTTTACAGGTCGCACCAGCAAAGGTTGCAAATTGGTAAGGCACCAATATATACCCACTAGTGGTCACGCTATCCGTCCTCATAAAAGTGGGTAATTACGCATCATGAGCAAGCATGACAAATCAATGGTAACATATCGAATCATTGAAACAAACACATCAAGGAAGATTGTTCACTGATTTCAACCATTTCATCAATGAAATCATCGAGAGCAATCTGTTCAAAGTAAAATCTATGGCATTGCTTGCGTTTAACCCTGTTGGTGGGCAAGAATTTCAGATCCCACCTCGTCATCATGGTTTGGAGCAAGTTGCTCTGATGACATGTGTGGCATGATCCGTGATTCACATAGACCTTGGCAGCACCAGCAATCGGCTTTCGAGATGAATCACGGCAGCGCTGAGGAAGTGTGACCAACCAGGCATAGGACTCAGCCAGGAACCCCTAGGACCAAGCTTCAGCTTGAACCGCGAGGAACGGTTGCACCTCCAGGAATGTGTTGCGCATTGCAAGTTTGCGCCATGTACAAGATTCCAGTGTGTCACTCTTTTTGTAATACATAATGAGATGAGCGCACTCCAAGTTTGCTGCCTGGCCCCTTCAAGGTCGACTTGTTGGTCAAGCAAAGTTCAGGTTGCCACGCAGCAGCCTGTGAATGGCCCCACTTACGCCCGTAAATTACCGAAGTACCTAACCACCCATCCTTGGACCTTGTTTATCAAGGCCTCACCAACCCTAACAGCCATCAGTGACAGTAATCAAGACCATTATCAGTACTGAGCCATCCTTCAACCTTGGCCATCAGAGCACTACGGATGGTTGTCCATACTTGGCAATTGCCCGTCTTAAATGGCCAACAACTATACACCAATCATTAGCGAGTTACACCCATGAAGTGTTCAGCCAACACAGCCAAAGCTATCGGAACATAGCCATCAATATCGGGAAAGCCAAGAATAGCAACATTTTCCATTGCATCAACTAGAAATTAGTCAGAAATGTACAACCCTTAGCCATCAATACCTATCAACCCTGCCCCAACCCTACCATACCTACCATATACCCTACCCTACCCTATCATTGCATCAACCCTACCATACCCTACCCGTTTCGGTCGTCGAAATCACCTGCCACGGCCGCACCCAGCCCTCTACGGCCTGGACGATGTGAAGGGGCAGAACGAAGTGGTTCTCACCGAAGGCTGGGCAGCTTGCCGAAGAGCGCAGCAGGGACTGCCACCATGGCAGCAGCGAAGGGGTCACCTACACCGAAGCACCAAAAGCAGGGGCATGTATTTATTGTGTGCGAGAGATACCCCTGCTAAATTGTATTTATGCACCTGAAGATGTGTAAATGAATATTGTTTTTTTGTATACAATGCATTTCTTGTTTTGTTTGTTTGTTTGTTTGTTTGTTTGATTTGTTTGTTTGTTTGTTGGTTGGTTGGTTGATTTGTCTAAAAGCAACATGAACTCATGGAAGAGCCACTGTTCGTACGTGACTCCTTTGGCCACGGGTGCCAGGTGAAATCGACAAGTTGTCATTTGATGAAGCTGGCATCAGGCGGAGTGTTCCGGCCATGTTGGAGGGCCCAAACATGGCAACGGGTCAATATTAGCCCACCAATACTGGGGGATAATGACCTACAAAACTAAAGGGAAACAATGGTTCAGATGAGTTTTGGTTAATAGGTTGATAATGAGTTCATGCTGTTGAACTCATGGTCATTTCGTATCACCTGGGATACACCTTCAAAGTCATTTGGACCATGCACACCAATTGATGACACCCAGAAGCATATGGCCCCCATGGTGCCGTCATGGCTGGCGGCTATCCAATATCATCTCACTACCCCAGCGGCAGGCACTCCTGTGATGGGCAGTGCGGCTGGTTAGTTGAAATACGATTCCATAAGCAGCTGTGAATACGAAATGTTGTCATTAGTAGACTTGTTGCAAGAATGGTTTTACATGATCTAATAGCAATATTCAAAGATGTAGGCACTATCCAGTCGGATTGCATTTGGTTGCTTCAACTGTGGCCCATATCCTATCCACAAGTCACTTTGTGTGATCACAAAACATTGAGGAAGAGTTTGGCACAAATTGAAGAAGGATCTAGAGCAAACATCATAGGTTTTGAACACGCTGCTATTCAGTATGAACCATTGTCGTGGAGTAATTATTCTCCATGATGAGCCATTGAGCTGTTTCACTTGCCCTTGGTGCCATGTTATGGTGCTCGAGATTAGCTTCAACAAGAAATCCTCAGACAATAGCTTATATTTTTGTGCATACAAGCTCCAAATTTATCAATGATCCAATTGAACATGATCTAACTGCCCCCAGGTTTTTGAACCAAAAAAATGCAGTGATAATCCATTGATCTTCCAAGATCATCGTTGAATGATGTGATCCATGTTTTTTTCCACAATATGAGGCTATGGTCCGAAACCCCCTACCCTTGACGTACCATCATTTACACATGTTCCAACTATTCTTGTTGGCGAAATGATCACCATAAAATTGATCGTTCGTTTGTATACTCCCATTCTTGCTGGTGACAATTTCCTACTATATACCGTTAACCAGCTCGAAATCACCATGGATTCTCCCGCGTAAAATTACAATGGTGAACATTAGGTGGTGATCATTATTAAAGCATTCTTAAGCATCATTGAAACCAGTATTAACCATTATTCACCATTGTTCATCATTATTCACCACTATTCACCACCATTAAAATCATCATCAACCACCATGGCTATTCATGTTGACCTGCTTGACCCATCAGGTGGAGCGCCTCGGTGCAGAGCGGGGTGAACTCCATCGACTTCTCCCCCGATGTGCTGGAGATGCTGCGCTCAGCGCAGCGTGTGGTGCTGGCACTGGATGGAGATTCAGCGGGACAGGCGACCAAGGGCAGGGGCGGTATGGTGAAGGGGACTTTATGATGGCCAATGATGGGTTGCAATATAGGACAACAACCAACAATAGTGGTTAATAGTATGAGTTTGAGGGATCATGATTGATTGGATCAATTCATGATGATTACGAGCAGTTGCAAATCATGAACTTGGTGATGATCACGACCAGTTGTGCACTATTCACACAGCTGGGCTCAAACGCATTCAGTTTTTTGATTTTCGCCAGGGGTGCTGGGGTTTGGATGCGACAAACATGACTATGGGTCAAAACCCCGTACCCCTGGTTCCCATCATGAACCATTGTTTTCCCTATTATTGGTTGCTTATTATCCCCCACTATTGGTTGGTTCATATTGACCCATAGCCACATGTGCAGCATTTAGGTGGACCAATCATCAGAGACATTTGCAGATTTTTCAGCAAGTTCAGCTTCTGTGGCCACTGGGAATCCTGGGGCCTGGCCTGGACTGCTGGAAGCGACCCGCGTGCCGCGATGGATGGGTCAGGAATGCGTCCAGAAACTGGCGGAGCAGTTGTATTGGAACAGGCGAGGCCGGTTGCCGGTTGCAGGGGCGTCGGTGTTGATTGGTGGACCATATGAATGGGCAGCAGTTGCGAACTAGGGTTCCTCATGGTTACTAGTAGAATGTATAGTAACCTAGGATAACCTAGGCACTTATCATTTACCATCATCGTGGTTACGAACTATGTGATTAATTGTTGTCTAGAAAAGTCTAGAATAGGTAGTGGATGGTAGATCACCCTTGATCATGGTTCAGAATGGTTGAAGCTTAAATAATTGGATAAAGTAAAGGAATAGCAGTCAAGGATAGCCCTGAATTTGTTAATGGTTTGTTGTCAACATGTGATCATACCTAGGATGTGGGACCCCTTGGTTGTAAGTTGGTTAATAAGCCATTTTCCTGAAGGTACAGTATAGTATATTTTTTCAACAGTGGCAGGTTACCCTAGTAATAAACCGACTTAAGCTAACTAGTGCCCACCTCGTACTGGTTTGGTATAGGGGTCCAAGGTTATTACTTATTACTAGGTAACCACAGGAAGGATATAGGATAGCAGTTATACTGGTCTTGAAGGTTTATGATATCAGCGTTGGGTGGTCGACGGGATGCGCGGCGGGACTGGACTGGGCAGGTGCTATGTGGTCCAATGGCCCGAAGGATGCAAGGACCCGCTGGGGTTCAAACGCTGATTCGTTGAATGGCTGGTGAATGGCTGGTTGATTATGTGGTTAACCACTTACTTGGCTTATGTGGTTAACAAGATTTATCAATTTGGTGAATTCCATCAGTGTATAAATTTGCGGGGCATCATTTTGATTGGAAATCAGTTGGTTTTTTTTGGGGGATAGCCCCTATATTAAACAAGCGCGGGTCTATAAATCCTAGGTTAGCATTACTGGCTTTAAGTTTTGTGTGGCTAGTGGCTGTTTCATGGATGGTTTGTTGCAGCTGGTGGATGTTGAGACGGCTGTTATAACCATGGGGCTAAATTAGCATAATTTACCCCGGGTAGTATGCCCGTTATGACTGGGGCTAAAATATGCATCAAGAAGCAGCCATAGATCAGCAACCACTATTGCTTATGATGATTTATAAGGCTGTTTATGGCTGCTTATATTGCTTACAAAACAGCCCAGCAATGAAGGCTGTTTATGGCTGCTGATCCGTTGGCTTCAGTTGATCAGTGACGGTGAGGCCGTCGTTGCGCATCCATTTGTGGCAATGGAAAGTATGGCGAACCCGCGTCGCATGGGAATTCATTACTGGCCCGTATCACTGGCCATCCTGATGATCTGGTGGCTGTCAGCTTTGGTGACTGCAAGCCTGTAAGCTTTAATTCACCAATGTCAAGCAAATGTGAACCCTCAAATGCCAGTAATCAATCCATCAACCATCAATGAAGCATCAATTCTCACCATCCCCCAGTGGCCATCCATCCTTTGGATCATGGGAGCCTGAACCAGGACGCCAACGACGTCCTACAGAAGCATGGCCCGGAGGAACTCAGGAGCCACGACTTGAGTGAAAGTCATCAACGGGTTTCTGGTTGGTGGTTAATAATGGTTAATAGTGATTAATAAGGGGGTGATAACCAACAAGAATGGTTGAACAACCAGTATACCTACTTATAGCTTCCTATGTGAGAAGTGAAAGTCATATAATAGGTTAACTTCAGCAGTTAAAGTCATATACTAGCTCAAGTTCTTTCGCTGGTGTGTTGTTCATCCAAGCGAGCCATAGAAAACTTAGTTTACCTACATGTCCACCTACAAAATGGTGAGTTTACCTTATGTCAAGTACCAATAGGTAAACCAGCTTTGAATAGTGGATGTCAAAGTGTGTTGTTTGATGGTTCAATGGTGGCTATGTTCACGGAAAATCAATGGTCAATCAGTATGCTGAATCAGTGACGTGGCTAAATTGATGGTCAATGATGGACACCCGCTCGCCCTCAGCCCAGCTGAACCTTCGGGATGCGATGAAAAACCATAGGCTATACTGATGGTTTCTCATGGTTGGTTTATGATGGGAAACCATTGTTATGCCATGATGTCATTGTATGGTTGCCGGTGGTTTGGTTTCTTAAATGCTGCTGCAGCAATTGATTTGTATGAATGCATTGCTGTAGGGAAGCAGATGCATACTGGTTGTGAAAGCGTTGGCACTGCAAAACATGTCCTTATGTCCTTCCAACCCAATCAACTAAGCTGGATGCTTGAATGTTCACGCACACAAAAAACACAACTTTGTATTTGCAGCTGGTAATTCTGATGCCCCTGACCATTTCAAAGCAGTCTGTGCCTATGGGATCCTATGGGTGCCACCCGTACGGGAAGTTGGGGTTTTGTTTCATGACATTTCGATATGTGCATGAGCAATCTGTGAACGTTGGCTAGCCTTTGCTTATGCACTGGATGCTAACGTCAACAAAGACTGACATATTGTGACGGTGTGTTTGTCATGTGGGGGCTAAAAACCTATCATGCCACATTTGCTGGTTGGTGTTTTTTTAAAGCATTTCAAATTTTAAAAAACATATCTCCCACAAGATTAACAAACCTAATTGGAGCTAACAAACAAAATTGGTTGGTTTTTCTCCTTTTTTCATAAACAAAGTTGGTTGGTTGACATTTTTTTCATGACGGGGTGTCTCAAGCGCCCACCGGGAAGATGATCCACGAGAGGAAGTTGGTGGAGGCCGCGGAGCTGCTGAAGTGTCCCTGGGAGACGCGCCTGGATACCAAGGTGCCGGGAGCTTCCCACGGGAGATCGCGGTGGTTGCCACTGGCAATGGACGGTGCGTAGCATTGGTATCCCCAAGTGGGTGACATGTATTCACTCGGGTGGTTGGAGATTAAGGATGGGTAAAGATGGTTAAAAGGTGCTTAGTTTGTGTTTGATCAATGTTTACAGGTACCTTAGTGGTCAAAGTTAAGCACCGTTAAAAGTAGTCAGACGTAGTTTGTTTTTGATTGCTGCAACGAGGTCGTTTCAGAACCGCGTGCTCACACAGACACATCGGTTCGGACTTTCCTTCGGTATGTGGGCAGGTTTCTCAACTGATTGAGGATTGTTTCTTCCGGTTGGTGGACATGATATTGCATGACATGAAGGACAAGTATAAGCTTCGCTTTTAATTGCATGAGAAATATGCCAATTTCTCGCTGCTGGTTTACCAATTCATAGCTGGTTTGAACAGTGAATGAGCCACCAATAGCTGGTGAAATAGCCTATTTGCAATAGCCGTTTGTACGTAAAGCAACAACTTCACCATAGTGGCTTTTCTCTCACAGTCGTGCCTGGTTAAGTATTATGATGGTTTTCCGGTTCATGGGATTTTGTTTACAAGAAGAATCCCTTCGTGCTTTTCAGCCGAAAAGCTGATGGTTTTCTACATTTTTCTTCTTGAAAGTGTCTATGCTTTGTTTGCTTGTATTTCGGGGATGGGTGAGGGGCACATCTAAAATATGGCCGTCACATGACATTGTTGGTTGTTGGTTCAATGGTGGTCGGCAATGCAAGCTCCATTTGCAACTGTCCGCAGGTAGCTATGAGTTTGTTGGTTGAGCATAGGATGATCATAATCAGCAACAACGCAGCACAAATTAAATCACCATTAGGGAAATGCGATACTTCGATTGTTTTCAACATCAATTAACTATCAATTTCCGACCGCCATTGATTCACCATTCGAACCGTATGGTACTGCAGTACTACCACTTGCTGCCCCACCTGTGTGGCATGCCAACGCAGGAAACCATGAAGTTGGTGAAGCAACGGGTTGACGGTGTGGAGCCCTGGAAAAGAAACGCCACAGTAGTAGATCAGCACTAATTTTCAGGGCGTGTGGCATCATGCTTTGTTCCATAAGACATATGTAAATTATATTTCGATACTGAGAAACGAAATCTATGTCTCATTTTGCATGTGTTGAAATGTGAATGCAATTTGACTTCGACTTTGATGCACTCAGGGAGTTAGACTCGCGTGCTACGGGGAACACGTGCTCAAACAAATTCTGGTCAGGTGACATATACAGAAATGAACAATATAAATAATGCGGCTGTCTATATACATTTTCAAAGCATAGCATACATTACGTTATAAGTATTTTTGCGTTTTTTCATTTTCAAATCAAGGAAATGCATTTGTACAAATCGATTTGCACGCGATGGAGGGAGCTATACGTGCATGTTATGGACTGTATTGGTATACGTGCATATGCCTAGATGTGTATGTTTAAGCTTATGTAACTGTCTATGCGTATACTGTATACTGTAGTTTTCCATCCGTTATTTATGGATATGTACTGGCACGTGTGTGTTTGTAGTGGTGATGACTAAGGATGCCAACAGAACCCTTCTAGCTACCAATCAATGCCTACGACCAACAACCATGGCGAAAGTCAGAAAACACTGGATGTACCCGTGGGGATTGCTCAACCATTGCGAGGAAGCCATGATCCTCACATAAAGGATGCATGCAATGCAGTTCATTATGGCTATTTCCCTCTATATTTGGGACCCTAATTGTGTAGGCCCTTTTGTTTTACCCAGGCAAAAGTGTTCGTTGATGCGCAGATCTAGGATTATTTGATGTAGCTGTTTTGCCAATGTGTAGGCTTTGCATCCACGACTACGTAGACAAGGCCGAAAAGCCTCACACAATTTCTAGAGAGAAAGTCATGGTGATGGCCCAGTGACAGGACCAAAGAAGCTAAGCCCCAGCGGCGGTTCTTTGGTGGACAAGATCCTTTCCCATGATCAAATGAAGAACATTGTTTCTGATCCATTCAGCTTCCCTAAGATATCACTTGTCACTAATGTTTGTGAACTTTGTCCCATGATCAAATGACCCGTTGTTGACCATGATGAACTGATCATCGTTCCCTCCACCAGCCGGGTCATCAATGTTTCTTGGCCACTAACTCAGCATGGGACACTCTGGTAAACTAACACGGCAATGGAAAATCCACCAATTATGAATGGTTTTCCCTGGGTTTCTCTATAAAATATGGTGATTTTCCAGCAAGCCATGTCAGTTTACCAAAAAAATCCAACATTTTTTTTTCCAACAAAAACCCACTCAACTCACCATGCTATCCATGACCACAAGCACTGGTCCCCCATGTCCGGCTGTGAGCCCAGCAAAACGCCCGAGGTACCATGCCTCATGAGCGGATCTATGGCGTCAGCACAGGCAACTGGCAGCGCTCCCTGGTCCTCCTGTGAATTGTGACTGGTGGTTTTGGAATGGTCAAATTCAAAGTTATCACTGGCTATTGATTTTTAATTCAAACTTATTACTGGCTAATGATTTTTAATTCAAACTTATCACTGGCTAATGATTTTTAATTCAAACTTATTACTGGCTAATGATTTTTAATTCAAACTTATCACTGGCTAATGATTTTTAATTCAAACTTATCACTGGCTAATAATTGTTTATAGTATAGGATGGTTATTCCCAGTGAAAAATTGTTATGTATGACGGGTTAATGATGCTAATGATGCTGAATGATTGAGGATCATGATTAGTAGTGGTTAAGGATGGTCAGTAGCAACCATTCGCAGCGATCAACATTGGTTGATGCTTAGTCATCCAGTCGAACATCATCGGACTGAGCAGTTTTCCAGTGTGGAGCAGCTGCACGGGGCTCGGAAAGGTGAAATTTCGCTGTTGCAGGGGTTAAACAGTAGCAAGATTTAGAAACGTTGGGTGTTGCTGTGTTGTTGTTGTTGTTGTTGCCCAAGGGAAGTAACCATCTCTTTGGCACCAAGTCGAGTGTGTGCTTTCTTTTGTGTTTTTTCCCTTTTAGCTCAGGCACCATGAATGACTCCTGTTGTTGTTGTTCCTTCCGTTGGGGTGTCGCCGCGCGCTTTTTTCGTTGCAAATCAGGGGGGAATGGCGGGTTCGGGGGCTGTTTTTACTGACCTGCGCGCGGGATTGTGACGCCTCTGTGGACCGCGTGCGGTTTGTTGATGCGTGTGTGCAACATGCGTGTGTGCAACTTGCGCGTTGGAGGAGGGTGTAAGGTTGTTAGCAATTATTTGCCAGTTTGTAGGAGAATGCCTGCTGATGCTTACATTGCTGTGGGTTCATACATGGGGAATGAACGTGTTAGTTGGTCTATGATGGTTTGATCCGATTATGTGTGTCTCAATGGTGTCATGTTGTTTCTGATGGTAAATGGTGGTCCATGGCAGGAATAGTCCTCGCCAGATGCATGTGGATGCATTGAGTGCCAAGTTTAATTTGCACTCTCCAGGTTTGCATCCCATTTTGACAGCGTTAGGTGCATACCGACAGGCCAAAGTGTCCACGTTGGGAGACCCTCCAGCTGATTTTTTGGACATCAACAAAGACAAAGACTGGCTCTGGAGCTGAAAAAGAAAGCACAGGTGCAAAGCAAATCAACAAAAAAATCAAAAAAAACAAATTCCGAGATGCTCGAAAACCATAATGCATTGTAAAAAACAATACAAAAGACACATTGGCGCCAGACGGCGCGCGGTCACACCCAAACGAAGCGTCGTTGTTGTTGTTGTTGTTGTTGTTGTTGTTGTTGTTGTTGTTGTTGTTGTTGTTGTTGTTG
>VSDK01022210.1:151804-242587 GCA_009767595.1 Symbiodinium kawagutii | reverse complement strand
GACCAATCCTCCGCGAACAAGCACACACGATGCAGCTCATGGCTGCATACTTGCGCGACCAACAAGATAGAGGAGAAACAGGACTGCACACGATGCCATCGCTGCCAGAACGAGACCCACTTTTTGTTTCCAGATTTTCTGATCCACCCGGGGATACACCAGGGGATCGTCAAGCTAGACTTCGAGCGCTCAGGGCCAGGTTCAAGACGGACCAGGCCGAGACCAATCCTGACGACTAAGGTTCCATTAGAGATCAATTACCTTGGGCTATCCCTCTCACTGTGATTCGCAGGATTGTTCTCACAGACAGACCGGTCGCCTTCTGCATCTGCGGGGGGGCGGCCGCACAAGCTGACTGGTGGTTTCTCAAGCTGTAGGGGCCCAAAAAAAACGGTTGGTTTAGTGAAACACATGATGAATGTGCAGGATGATTTGGAGGGTCCCCTGTTCTGAGAAACGCCAAATTAGTCAATGGTAGGTAGTTGGCAATTGAAAGACAAGGTTACCAAGGTATCACTGTAAAGGCTTAACAAAGCAAACAAGTATATGACGAAAGGGCATCAAGCCATATTGTTGCATCGCTTGCCTTGATGACACTCGCACACACACACGCACACACGCATACATTCATTCTTATTTTCTATGTTGAAGGATCCATTGATCGGGCAATGCAATGGACGTGCCAACAACCAAAGGAAGTGTCAGCAACCAGTTTTGAGGCATAAATGTGATTCTTGTTTTCAATATTCAAGGAGATTAGCATATAGGTTTGCATGATTATTGGTGTTCCCATTGGGCTATGATGTAACACTGAATCCCTTTCATGAACTAGTTCATGGTGTGATGGCATTCCCACTTCTGCACATCAGCCAGTAATGGACATCAACTAGTTACCCTCCCAGGCATGTGGTTGTCGGCTTGTGGTGGCATGCCCCTCGCCAGTCGCCAGCCTTGAAAATAGGGATGTTCATCTAGCAGCTAGCAAATCCGAGGGACATACGCATCCATCGATCCTACCAGCTGTCCTTTTCGGGATATCACCATCCAGCAGTTTTCCACCTGGCCCATCAAGAAAGGAACTGGACACGTGCCGTGTGAAGGGCCATATGTTTAGGAAGACTAGCTTACATCAAGTCGATCCAAGTAGTAATGCTTGCTAATAACTAATTGCTTTAATCGTTAAATGTTTCTTTTCTGAAAGGTCTTGGGCGAGGGTTGGCAGTTGCATTGACAGTGATGAAAGCCGTTCGGCTGCCAGTTGAGGGTGACACTAGCCTGGTTCACGTTGGAGGTTGGGACGAGTACCAAAACCTCCGTAGACCATAGATGGACAACCATGATTTTTTCTTCCAATAACCATCAGATCATCATCAAATAACCATCCTCAAGCCATTCACCAACCGTCATCATCCAACATTTTGTAGATCCCTTTGTGCCAACAGTATGCGGCCCTAATCAAACCATGCTACGCATGCAATGCCTTCTTTCTACATTGCGGGCATTGACACTATCGAGTGGGTGATTGTTGATACCTCTTGGAGCAGTGGATGACCTACCAGCTCTTGGCAGCATCAAGCCGTCGTTGCCCTCCCCAAGGAACCCTGATCTTTGCATTTGAGTCAACCTTTCGCAACCTGTCCCAGCAACTCTGCCTGAAGGCCGGGACCCACCCCTTGCCAGCTGGGAATCATGAGCCTGTTTACCAAGGGTGAATGGACCATGATGTTAAGCAATGGCTAATGATGCCGAAAAGGCCTGACCAGCGGTTAATGAAGGTTGATCTTGGCTGATGAAAGACGTCATTCACAATTATATTGGACCATGTTGAACCAAGATCAACGAAGCATTTTGAGCCCCCGATGTTTCATGATGTTCAAGCAAGGCTTCAGGTGGGGTATGGGCCCAACAACAACAACAACTGCGAGTAAACGAGAAACCAAAGACCGAGCACTAGCTACGGGCCCCAAGGCAAAATTTCTTCGCCATTTGGAAGGAAACGTATTTAGCCTTAGGGTGTTTTAATAAATAGAAACACATTTGTATGCAGCTGCATGCATGTCAACCATTACATTTCATTACAATTCTCGACATTTCATTACATGATATTGCATTTCATTGCTATACGCGCATGCGCACATCAATGCATGCATACATACATACCTGGTTCTTGCCATACTGGATGGTATCGTTTCAAACCTAGGTGCTTGCAATTCTGTGATGCATGGAAGGAATCAGGTTGTTCGGCATGCTGGTGTGGCACTTGGCCTTATTTTGCTTTGCCAGCTTGACACAGCAAACCTGAAAGAACGAATGCAGATCTACAACCTTCGGCAGGTACTCCTTGTCCCAAGTTCAGGAGTTCCACGGGGGGACTGGGCAGGTTCGTGGAAGCTGTCCAAATTTGGTGGCTGCAGATGAGACCCAGGCACAGTTGCGGAAGGTTGATGTCAGTGGTGACTGCATTGTTGGTTGTGGAAAGTCCAGCAGTTAATGATGGTTAGTGATGTTCAATGATCGTCGTTAGTGATATTTGTTGATGATCATTATGGTTGATGATGGGAGTTCCACTTGCCAATTAACTACCCTCAGTATTACCATATATAGCTGGTCATCTACAGTCAAAATAGATGGTTTATGTTTATTCACATGTTGTTCTTCTATGAATAGTTTCAATGCCTTACATTCTGATGATCCATGACTCTCACATTTTGCAATGCCACTGCTTTAGAATCATCAGCATGGTGTGTGCATTTCCAAAATTTTGGACAATTGGTAATTATATAGTCATTAGACCAATATCATCTCTTGTGACCAGTTCTAGTTTTTGATGCGTCCAATTTTATATACTACGGGCTAGGTTGATCATGATAATGTACATTGCATGCGTACAACGTGGTCCTGAAAACGTCCAGGTACGTTATGCCATGCTACGTTACATGACCTGTATCATTGTTTAGTAGCATTATATCTTGCTTACCATGAGTTTAATGAGACCTACCTCTCACAGCCCTGGCTATGCTGAAGGCTCTGTCGTGGGTGGACGAGCACATTTTCGACCCTTGGCGAAGATGATTCTGGGACCAGCTGACGTGGTTGGTTGAGAGGTCGCTTTGTGGCCTCCAAAATTTGCTGCTTACAGGTGGTTGCACTGCAGCAAACTCATTTGGAAGCTGAAAATCACAGCAGTTTGACGGGTGAACCAGCCATAAAACGCCATATATGATGGATTTTCCGCATAATGAGGCTAGTTTGCCAGAGAGTGCTATCAAATATTATGAAGCGTCAGATCAGCAATGCTCAACCTGTATTGCGTTTTATTGAGCAGAATTTGATACCCAGCATCAACAACTACCAACCTGTATTGACCACCACTCCTGGCCATCAGGCAGCTCTGGGTTCAGCATAGTTTTGATAGGCTGAGCCCACTACCTATCATTCGACTGATGATCGGGTTTAGCGCAGCTTATCCTTAGCTGTCAACCATTGATGCAATCACCGTGGTGTGCAAGTCTTGGCCGTCAGGAGTATCCAAGAGTTATCAACCAACCATTTACCCATCAGGACACTTGGCAGTCAATCATTATTCAAGCATCATATACCCATCATGTAAGCATCACTTAACCATCATTTAGGAATCATTGAAGCATCATTTCAGCATCATATAACCATCATTTAAGCATCATTTGACCATCACACAAGAATCATTGAAGCATCATTGAACCATCATTAATCATTATGACCATCTAATCATCATGGACCCATGGACCTTAACAATAGCAACCATTCACCAACCAGTGCCCCCATTACATCACCAACAGGTCGAGAGCGAGTTCAAGGCCGATGAGGACGTTTCCCTGGAGCCATGGCACGGATCGCCGGTGTGGGACTGGTAGGATTTGGGGGAAGCTGCGAGGAACCAAGTGGCTCATGATGACTAAGTCGTGGTCAGGGTCAATGGTCATTAACGGTGAATGATGGTGCAGCTTCCCTAAGCTGAGCTGAAAAAAAGTGGTGAATCATCCGTGATGGTTGATGATTGATTCACGAAATTCGACCACTCACAGGAGATAGTGCCCAATACACGCATGAGAACACTGACTCCCCCCCAACCCCTTTAATGGGCCCGTATTGAGGCCTTCTTAAGACCTCATACAGGCATCATCCAGTTGAGACTTGTGCTCCCCCTGGAGAAAGTTGCAGCCTTTCAGACTTTCAGATCGTCCCGGGTTTACATCGTAGCTAAACTGTAAGTGACTGTTGGGAAGGGAGCCGTTGGGAGACGTGTCCCGAGCTTCAAAGGGGAGGCCAGGAGCTACCAGGGGTGTTGGAACCAAATGGTTGCCAATATGGTTGTGATGTTCCACACATCAGGATCTTGTTTTGATTGCTTTGAAGATCGCAATCAACCAGCCAAGTATCTGGATAGAACACATTTCTCTAAAATTTGACTGGTTGATTGTCTTCAATCCAGGTACTTGTCCAAATACATATATATATATATAATATATATATATATATATAACCAAGTTATACTGTGGTGTGTTCTAACCACCAGCCAATCGCACTTATTTTTTTACTAGTTTTTTTTTCTGTGCTTTGTTTGATTTGGCTGACCGGTTTGGACATTGCCTCCTTTTTTTCGGAACATGATCGTGGTTTGAATCATTCACAATTTCTCCGGGGTGTCGGGAACCCGGACAGGGATCCGTTTTTGTTGCTTCCCCCCAAATGTCATCAATGATCATGTGCATCGTTTTTTTCTTGTTTCCTCTCTGCCATATTTGTTTTCGGCCCTGTGTTCCCTCAAAATAAGAAGGAATTTTCCAGCACAAACAAATCCTGAATACTACATTCGGCCGGTGGTTTGAAACATGTTCATATTCCCCAAATGTATCAACACATGGTTGGCTGACAAACGCGCAGATTTTTCATAACGGGGTGGTGACCCACCAGCAACATCCAGCAACCAAGACATGCCTCGAACGTGACTCACAGCCTTGATCGCCAAGGATGGAATCTTGGAGAAAGCCCGGGAAGAGGTGAAGAATGGCCAACTCAACGTGCTGATCATCGACCCTTACAACTTCATCGAGCGAAGTCAGGCGATGGGAGATCAGCTCGGTGCTTGCGCGACGATGTTTGCGGATGCATCCCCAACTGATGCCTGGGGGCGGGTTCTCAAGCCACAGGATACCCTAGAAAATGGTTGGTTTATGGCTATAAATGGTTAAACCAATTTTTTGGTGGTACCCCCTTTTTTGAGAAGGCATCATATCGTTGATGTGATGGCGGTGAATGGATTGTTGATGGATGGTTCACGATGAGAAATGGATGGATAATGATCGCTAATAGCTGGTCACAACTCCGGTAGACCTGACGGCGAGATAATATATGGTTGATTGTGGTCGGATGACTGTTGATAAAGTATGATACTTAATAGATGGTCACAAAAATAATGATAGCCAATAGATAGTCATTATTTAAAATCCATGTTAATTGATGATTAGTGATGGTCAATTAATGGCATTTGTTTAGTTGATGGTTCACTTCAACGTCTGGCGGTTGGTACAAGGTGGTGCCCCCTGGTTATAAGTTGATTAATAAGCCATTTAACTATAGCTATATCTACCACAACTAGTAGGTACCCTAGTTATAAACCAACTTCGCTATCATGGGGGCCCCACCTTGTAGTGGTTGGCAGTATCACCTGGCAATGGAACAAAACTGGCCGCCGAGCCTGAGCTCAAAACGGCTCAAATCTCACGTGTGTTGATTGCAAATGGACACACATACGCACATGGCTATGGGTCAATAGTAACCAACCAACTTCATGGGGTATAAGCACTAACAAACTATAGGGAAAACTAGCTGGTTAATGGTGGGGAACCTGGGGGACTAAGGGTTTTGACCCACAGCCACATACCTCCATGCAATTGTGAAGCATTTTTTTTGGTGGATATAGACCATCTATAATGACACTTCATAATGATAATAATGATACATTAATAGTGAAGCAATTGTGGAAACCTTTTGGTTGAGCAGTAAGTTTTATTAAGTTAGTAGTGAACCTGCAATTGTTAAGCAGTAAGTTCATAGTTGTTTACCTTTCGGAAACCAAACTGGAAGTATGTCATCAACAAATTGTAGAGGGTTTACCCCCACGCATGTAGATTACATCAAAACTGCTATATGGAAACCAAAGTCCACGACGCCATCGGCGCAAACTCTTGTGCATTGCATCCACAACCGCACTGCTTTTAGGAACTGGAAAACATTATGTTTTTTACACCTCCCTGGCTATAAATCAAGGGATTCCAGCATATAGAAAAGGATAGAACATTTCACCCGAACATCGTGTCCCACATTTGGGTAATAAAAGATATCACAATTACCAAAGAAGGCGGGTTCAGAATGTCCGTGCCATGTCCAATGCTACCAAGCAGACTGCTGAACATAGCTCACGCACTTGCATATCGAAATTGCACAAAGACAAAGAATGCAGCGCACACGCACACAAGGGGAACCTTTACCGAACGACGTGGCTGGCTATTGTTGGTACATGTTGGTTCAATATTGGTTATAGAACATGATCCATATTGCAATTTGCCCAACAACGCTCCACACATGTTACTGCCTTGCTGCTTGCTGGCAAACAACCCCGGAAGTCAAGAATCACAATTTGCCATTTTATGGCCCATGTTGAAACGTGCATGAGCCACGTTTACACACGTGCATGAGCCACGTGTGGACAGCTTCTCGTTTTACCTGGATCTACCCACAGTTGGGTAAATCATTCAGAAATAAACCACCTAAATGCACAAGTATTGTTTAGTAGGTAAACCATTTATGACTACTATAAAATCATATGTTTTTCGAAGAGCAAGTTGGCTGTTTACTTCGCCGCTTCCAGGGCGATCTCATTCCATTTTTTGCTTTCGAGCCAGGATGAGACCAGGGACATGGAGCATCATTACATCGGCAAAATCCTGCAACGCTTGCGGAAGTTTGCGGAGGACAATGGTTGCCCGATGCCAACCTCGCGCTTCCCGTTTTGGCACCGGGATGGTGAACATGAATGGGGGTACCCCAGCCATTTTTAGCCAAGGGGAACCGTTTACCATGGTCATAGAGGGTTTGACCCGCCTCATCGCTGCTGGGTACCTCCCCACCTACGCTGCCGAAACATCAGCGCGATTCCCAGCAGAGGTCAGCCACCCGGTGGCCACTCAAAGCATTATTTTTGGGCAGATAAAAGGGGGTTACACACTTATCCCACCAGGATACAGTTTATCCACTGGATAATCAAAAGATATCAAAAGTAACTGGCAAATCTAGATACAGTGATGCATCATCAAAAATGGATGCTTCTCAATGGTTACCTTTTCCCACCACACTGTATCCCACCAGGGTTTACTCCCACCGACCCGTGGAGTGCCACCGAGGCATTCATGTGATCATTGTGGCTCATCCCACCAAGGCGACGCTGAAGGGGCTGGGGCTGGTTGCTTTGGAGCCAAGGGTTTTGGTCGAAGAAGTTTGGGATGTCGCAAGTTGCCGTTGAGAGTCTTGTTGTGGCATTTGTCTTGTGACTGTGATTGCGCTCGGGCTCGAGTTTGGTGTTTTTGTGGGTGTGCTAGTTCTCATTGGCGATGATGTACTTGTTTATTCGCTAAAAGGCTCCCAACAAATCATTAGATTCCAAATGCATGCTTTACATACTTTATATAGTAATGCATGCTTTAACTAAACTGACCTTATGGTTGACCACGGTGAATCAACCTTTGGACTTGCTCTCCCCTGACAGCCCTCGCCATGGCGTTCCTCACCGCTTCCAAGCGCCTGGCTGGGCGCGGAGCTCGGTGTTTTCGGCCCGTTGCCCGCAGGTTCAGCATCCGGGTGGATCCGCAGTATCCGGGTACGGCCCTGGAACGTTTGCAAGGCATTCATCTTCGAGTGCAGACGCTGACCCAGGAAGAGCTCAACGGAGATTGGCAGGAGGTTCGTCGACGTTTGCTGTGGGCAGGTGGCCTGAGAGATCTGCCAGATGTTCCACCGGGCCAGGGATGCACCGCGCACTCCTTCAATGACGACACCCATTGTGATCTCACGGCCATGCTGGGTGAAGTTGCGCACAATGAGAACGATGGCAACATCGAGGGCATTGTCACTGGCAATCTCTTGGGGCCTGGTATCCAGGTGGCGTCGTTGCCAGAGTTGGGCCCTGGTGGTTCTTGGAGCACTTGCATCAACGGCTGCAACTTGGAACCGCCACAGGATGTAGCACACGTGCAGTTTAGATCCAGAGTGGCTTTCAAGTTGGTGTGGTGCCCTCCTGCTTTCAAGAAATTTGTTTTGGTGGACGACGAGGGGAAGTACTTGGCGCATGGTGAACCCTCTGGGAACTTGCCCCATGAGTTCTGGAGGAAAAGTAACTACGAGCTCGTGCGTGGTGGACGATATGCCCACGTAGCTGAAAGCTTCGCCAAGGAAGAATGAGAGCCAGCATGCTCTGGTTGGTGGCTGGTGGCTGGTGGTTCATGAAACAGCTACTGGTTGGTGGTTTGAATGATACTGATACACTGGTGTTTGTATTTCCCCCATGACTTTTGGATGGTTAGTTGATTTACTATTCTTGGAGTGGCTGAACCAGCAACCAGTACTGTACAGTGAGTTGTCAGGAGCTGGTTTCGTCACAGTGATGCTCGGCATGTGACCCACATGCCGCAAGACCCAGAAAGCAGAGAGAAAGTGCAAGGAAACCGGAGATTGAATTTTGCAAATGAGGTTGGGAAGTTGCTTCATTTCACTGGCTGCCACAATCATCAGCTCGGAACCCAACAACGTAAGCGATCGCACTGAAAGCATTTTGCTGTGATTCGATGACGATGACTTCTTAGCCTTAGCCAACTTATCAGTTCTCATCAACCCGAATCTTCCGAATTTCCGACAAGATTCTTTGCCAACAACAGTTGAACGATGCTGAATCACCAGCTATTTCGGTGGCTGTGGGTCAAAACCCTTAGTCCCCCTGGTTCCCCACCATTAACCAGCTAGTTTTCCCATGTTTTCCCTATAGTTTGTTAGTTATTATACCCCATGAAGTTGGTTGGTTCACTGCTTGACCCATAGCCAGGTGGAAAAAACCAGGGATTTTTTGTGCAGGGCCAGGGCCTGCCAGGCCTCGTCGTGGGACGGTGAGCGGCCCACGTTGTACAACATCGCTGGGAGCTCCAACTGGGTCAACAAGACGGTCACCGGGCGGCAACGGGACCGGGTACCGCTGGCGATGAGGCCGTGGTGAGGTCGTAGGGGTTGGTGGTTGGTAAAGTTGGTTGATGAAGTGGGTTGATTAATATGGTTGATTATTATGGTTGATTAAGAGTTGGTAGAGTTGGTAGATATCAACCAGAAGTCTTAAGTATATCAATGGTTCGTAAAGTTGGTTGATATGGTTAATTCAGAGTTGCAAATATATGGTTGATTTTATTGTGGTTGGTTAATTGCTAGTGGTTAAAAATGGTAAAGGTGATTAGCAGTGGTCACTAGTGGCTAATCGCTAGTGAAGGTTACCAATCATAGTGATTGGTTAATCCTAAGGATGGTGCTGGGAATCTCCAAAGATTCTCTCCGCTGGCGGCTGATGGCAGACCTTTGTGCTTTTGTTCATGATGTCAACTCGTGCGTATGGCTTTTTTCAAGCTGAATCTAGGACACTAGGTGCTCGTATGCACTCGAGATTCAACGCTAGTGTGTCTTTGATTTTGCTTTGGAGACTTGGGGTGGGTCTTGAATCAATGAAGATTGTACAGTTTATGATTGTTGTTGTGTTGCGAACTTGGTGTGCATTCAATTGCAACCTATGCATCTGATATTTCCAATATATCACCCCGCTTCTCACAGCAATCCACTTTGACTTAAAGTCGGATACATGCACACACACACAGATGCATTGGACATGAACTTATTGTAGAAGTCATCCTCCTTAGTCTTTTTAACTTAACCATTACTGATTAGCACTTGCTCTTGGTCATTATTTGCAATTCATCAATGGTTTGTAATCATCAGTCAACGGCATTGTGTTACTAAACGTATATGTAGACCATCAGTAGTCAAGCCAGAACAAATCTTTAATAACTTGTGGGAACTGCCTCGCTAAATGACTGGGCTACATAGGAATTTGCCTGACTATTCGTTTGTACTGATCAAGCCCTGCTATCACCATTTGCAGTGACACGGTGAAGCAACCACTCATGGAAGGCATTCTTGCACCTCTAAAAAACATTCCCTGAAAAATAAACAACTGTCAATCGTCAATTATCGAAGAATTTTCCTATTTCATTTTTAAAGGAGCTTCAACCATCAGCTTGAAAAATCATACCAATCATAACTCATAACCGCAAATTCGTCAGCTGCAACCAACCATAAGCTTCCATCAATCATCGAGCATCAAGAACGAAGTCTCATGAAGCTTCATCCATCAATCTCCACCATCACCATGTGCGTTCCATGTCTTTGGGAGTTTCTCAGATCATAGGGGTAACCCCCCAGTTTATTGACCAGTTATAGCAATAAACCAACCATAGCTTCTGGGTTCCCTTACTTTAAGAAGCATCCATTTGCCTCTCGTTCCCATTTGTCGCAGTTGGCACTCCGAGGACAACGGCTTGATCATTTCCCGTCGCGAGGTTGACGCCCGGATGGCAACGAGACGCCGCTGCTGTTAGTTGTTGGTGGTGGTGCTGTTGTGTTTGTTGGTTGGTGGTTGTAGTTGGTGGTGGTAGTTGTAGTTGCTGTCAATTGTAGCTTGTCGTTTTTGGTGCCACTGTTGTTGTTGTTGTTGTTGTTGTTGTTGTTGTTGTTGTTGTTGTTGTTGTTGTTGTTGTTGTCGTTGTCGTTGTTGTTGTTGTTGTTGTTGTTGTTGTTGTTGTTGTCGTTGTTGTTGTTGAACATGGTTGCGCAACTGGAGTTATAAGTGGGGTAAAACAAAGGATTCTTCTAGTTACAGGAGTTCCATTGTTGGTCTACAAACACCTGCGTTTGGTTTGCCATACGCTCAGCTTTTGGTTTTAATCACAAGCAGTTTTGCATATCATGGTTACAACGTGTAGCAATGTGCATATAATTCACAGTGTTGTGAACCCAAATGATGCTATGATTACTTTACTTTCGTATGCTGTAAACCCAACGATAGCGTAATGTTTTTTGATGCAAAGCGTGCAATTCAACATAGCTGCAAACCCAATGTTCATAGTTTGAAGGCAAATTTGTTCCCCTTACACAGCTGGCAACCTCAGCCAACCTCCCAACCTCCCGGCCTCGGCCACCGACCAAGTCACTGATTCAAGAATGATGGTTCATGACCACCATCATACACCGTCCAAGGATGTGGCTAACATAGTAGGGATGCAGCCACAGTGGGGATTCATCAAGTGCTGCCGAGCCACCCTTGTGGGGGGTCACAAGTTGTCAGATTTCGAGTCCAGCGAGTGGGTGATGTCAAAGCAATATAGCAAGTTTTTATACAGGGGAAAACTCCAAGAATCAAGTCATTTCTGTTTTCGTTACATTGTCTTGTGAACAAGATTAATGGAAAATTGAACAGGGGAAACCTCCCAGAAGTCCTGCCTCAGGTTGACGATGACGGCCACACAGTTCCGACCGATCAAATCGACATTATCCTGGAGAAGGTGAGCTGGGATCGTCCAGGATCACAGCGCCTTTGGGTGAAGACATTGTTTCAACGTTGGCTATGCCAAGTACCGCGCTTGCGTCACATCTCACCATTAAAATAATACGAGGCATCCCTGTAGTAAAAAGCGTAGAGGTATAAAGCCACACAATTATTGAAGTCGCGGGTACCCAACTGTAGGTGTCAGCTCCTTGGATCTCCTTGGCTGTTTGGGTGCAGATCCTGGTTGTGGCATCACATGGTTCCGTTGCGTCAGATGGTGACTTGCATGCCGGCACGCATGCCTACGTAGAGTCCTTCTGGAGGAACCAAATATCAAATTGGACCATCACCAATAATGTCAAGGTAGGATTAAAAAACCCCCCCTAGTTAATCAACCACCTCCTCATCCCCAGACCCTGGTCCTTACTAAAGTTAATTAGGCTCTGATTTCACCCCCTAATAAGATAAGTTCAGCCAAAAACACCCCCTAGTTAATCAACCACCTCTGGATCCCTAGGATTTTTTTTTGCTTTTTCCACTTTTTCCTTCAGTTTTAAATTAGTTTTAATTGAAAACCCTTATCAATCCAATTGCTCACAAAGGGTACCCCCCACAAGCCTGGAACCCCCCTTTTTGAAATCAATTTAAAAACAATTGAAATCAAGTCAAAAACAATTGAAATCAATTTAAAAACACTTGAAATCAATTTAAAAACAATTGAAATCAATTTAAAAACAATTGAAATCAATTTAAAAACAATTGAAATCAATTTAAAAACAATTGAAATCAATTTAAAAACAAATGAAATCAATTTAAAAACAATTGACGTCAATTTAAACACAATTGAAATCAATTTAAACACAATTGAAATCAATTTAAAAACAATTGAGGGCGTTTATTTGGGGGTGGTCACTTTTGGACACCTATGGTCAGACCTTGTCGACCTTGTCGACCTTGAGGGGGGGGGGTTATTAATCCGGGGTTGGCATTAGATAAGTTTGAACATTGATCATTGTGATCATTGAAAGATTCGATCTACTCCAGGATGGCTGTCCATGCATAGGTGGTTCTTCACGGCCAGGTCCGCAACCGCGATGCCGGGCAGCTGGGCAAGACGTGTCCTGGCTGCCGCGCGCTTGCGCCATGTGGGGTCCATGGTGGTACCCCCAAGTCGTGGGTGAAACTGGCCATGTCTTGGCGGGGAAACCACCCATCTGCTTGGGGTTTATAGACAAAGCTATTGGTTTCTGTGGAGTTTGGAAGTTTAAGAGGGTTATCCAGGTGTTCGTGGTCGGATCGTGCACAAGCAGTGAAAAAGAGAAAGATAGAGAGAGAGAGAGAGAAGGGCACGGTGAGATCAGTGCGGCTTGGTGGATGTGTGGTAGGATGGTGGGCTCGTAACTCCACGCACAAGGTCTTTTTCGTAAATTAGTCTAGTGTATTTGCCTGGTTGTTTCTAGTATGATTGACTCTACACTCACTCCTTCGCTAGTGTCATTGCAAGGACGCTGTGCTTTGATCGAGAGAAGCTTGGCGAGAAATGTTGTGACAGGATCACAGCGTCGGTCAGTGCCTTTGGACATTCAGAAATTCTCGATGTGCCAGTTTTGAGTGGCCCAATGATGTTTCATATCCTATTCTTAACATCATGTATAGGTGTATCTAGATAGTATAGCCATTGGTTCATCATTCTATAAGCCAGTATCAGCAACCACTATTTAACTTGTGCAAGGTCGGTGTGGCTTTACAAACTGCGCCGTGTGGTGTTCCACAAAAAATGGCCAAGTTCCGCATTGTGCACCATCCAATATCTAGTGAACTTATGTTAATTTGAGCAAGTTTGGTGGCTCCATACTCAGGATCGTCCCAGCCAGACTTGTCTCTGCAATCAGGCTTGGTGATTATCGACCATTTGACTTTGAGAAGCACCACGCTAGGATCTGAATATCCTTGCCTGAGTGATAGATTTTCTTGTACCCTTACGCCGGGCTTGCACGCACGCATGCAAATTGCAGACCGTTGAGCCATGATCCGAACTGATGATTTGTTGTGTTTTTTTTTTTTTTTTTTTGTGAGCTGGTTAGCACACTAGTTGAGCATAGGGAAGCTGGTCAATGATCAGATTAAGCCTACTATTCCATCATCTACGGCCATCATAAACTTTTTGCGCATTCAAATAATGTTTTCCGGTGCCGTCACAGCAGTGCCAGAGAAGCAACCATCAGAAGTACAATAAGAGTCATCTCAACCCAAACGTTTTTTGTTTTTCTCGTCGCTCATGATGGGGAAACCACATCATGAGGAGCATTCGGGTATCCAACTGGATCACTTGGAAGCTGTTGATTACAGAGTTTTTACGCTTGTATTTGACCTCGATTTGTGACCTCGATGTGTTCTTGTTAGTTGTTGGTGGGAGGGGGGTGGGTGCTGTTGTTGTTGGTGTTGGTGTTGGTGTTGGTGTTGTTGTTGTTGTTGTTGTTGTTGTTGTTGTTGTTGTTGTTGTTGTTGGTTGTTGTTGTTGTTGTTGTTGCTGGTGCTGCTGCTGCTGTTGCTGTTGCGGCTGCTGTTGCTGCTTTTGTTGTTCTTGTTGCTGTTTGTGTTGTCTTTGTTGTTGACGCTGCTGTTTTGTTTGGGAGGCACTCCTATGACCATTTAAAATGATAAGCAACTCATACATTGGGAACAATTGATGCCATCAACAATAATTTGCATAAATCAATTGATTCCGCGATGTACCGACCTCAGTTGCAAAAATACATGGATGGCTGTTTCAATTATGTCGGGAAGGCCAAAAGGTTTCAAACCACTTAGCCGCTAGCTTCGTACCTGGTCATGACTTTGTTTCCAGGGTGTCATGGCTGTTTATGTATGGTAGGCTTCTGATCACTGCTAACAATTGAATTCCCTCTTGTTGCACTTGCAGACATCTTGGTTGTTATTAGTTTCTCTCATTTCTCCCCATGAAACATGTTGCTCAATTTCTTCAGGTTCTTCATGCTTAACATGGGTTAAACAAAACTATCACTAAACTATTGGAATAAGTTGATTCTTTAGCCTAATCAAAAAAACTGATTGGTGGTTTCAATCATGTTTAATTTTCCCCACTGATTGTTAACAAGTGGTTGGTATACTGATATTTTCATGGAGTTGGTTGACTAATAATTTTCATAGGGGTGGTTGCAAGCACCAAGCAGTAAACTCGGCGAAGTCCCGGAACCAGCACCACGTCCCTTGCGGAACCTGGGGGCGATCACCTCTTGGCGCCCAGGACCCGATGTTACCGCAGCTGTGTGGACAATGACGCGGCGGTTGCCTTGTGCCTTGACCAGCGACCAGGTGGTACAGGGGTGGTAGCAGGGAGCGGTGATAGCCATGATGAATGGTGGCTTGATAATGGTTACAAGGTGGGCCCCCCAAGATATAGCTAAGATATGCTAAGATGGTTTATAACTAGGGTAACTACTAGTTGTGGTAGATATAACTATAGTTAAATGGCTTATTAAACAACTTATAACCAGGGTGCACCACCTTGTATTTATGGTGACCATAGGGTTTTAGAAATTCATAATGGTTACTAATAGGGGATGTTAACAACACTGGTGACCATAAGCAACAATCATGGTGACCGTACTAATGATAGCCATTGATTTGATGGTTAATCATAGGGGATGTTAAGCAACAATGGTTCCACAACTGCTAGTGGTGAGCAATGGCTATCGGTGATTCAGGAGGGGGCCCGCGCGTGTTGGTTAGAAGCGAGCCGCTCGCTTCGCCAGCCCGTGCCATCCCTTGAAAGGGGGAAGACAGGAGCTACCAGGAGCTACAACAGGCGGTAGAGTTGCTAAAATGGTGGTTACAAGGTGGTGCCCCCTGGTTTTAAGTTGATTAATAAACCATTTAACTATAGTTATATCTACGACAACTAGTAGTTACCCTAGTTATAAACCAACTTAGCTATCTTGGGGGCCCCACCTTGTAGTAATGGTTAATAATGGTTAATAGTGGTTAATAATAGGGGATGATAACCAACCATAATGGTTGAACAGCAACTGGTCGTTGGTTTCAAACACATGTCTATTTTCCTGAGTTTTTTTTAACAAATGGTTGATGTTGGTTGACTCATTTTTTTTTGATAGGGGTGGTTCAACCACCAACCAGCAATAGTAATGTTCACCATGTAAAGACCAAACAACATCACACACCAATGATGATGACATTGTCCAAGATACCCCGGGGAAATCAAATGCGGTCTATTGTTCCAGCTACCTGTTAACCCTGTTGATTTTTGGCTTTGATTATGTTTGGACTTACCCAGCCGGGACGATCTCTTTTAAATGTCTATATCTATATATTTAAAAACGCTGGAGATCCGGCCATTATGATTTCTTACATGAACAGTATGCTTGGTCATAGAGCTGTGCTGGTCACTTGTTTATGACATTTGTTGATTGGTAGTCGCCAGTTTGACAATGGTCATTGTCAGCGGCATGTTTGTCAATTCTGGTTGATCTCATCTCCTCGAAGTTGGAGAAGCGGAGGACGATGAGAAGAATGAGAAGCTGCCTTGGGCCCGAAGATCGCTGCCGAGGACGATCGCAGTCGAAGCAGGTAGTCGAAGCATTTGGCTCGCGTGTGTGCCGGTGCACCGCCTTGCACACGGAAGCCGCCTCGAACACGGGCAGTGGTGTCCAGCTGTGGATCCAGCGAACACGCGTGTTCGACCGGAACAGCGTGCCGCAAAGCTTTGCAACGAGAGCCGACCGAGCGACAGCAGCTCTCAGACAGGCTCTTGGATAAGCTGTGCGAGATAGCAATGAGGTCGGCAGCGTGGAATAGCACTGTTCACGAGCATGGTCAGGCAAGGGCTCGCAATTTACCCTTCGAAGAACTTCGTTTCAGGCTCCCTTCTGCTTTGATGGGGCGTCCATTCCCAAGATGTTGTAGGTCTACCCACGTAGAAGCATACATTTGCATATTTTTTGATTTATATAAGGGTAAGGGTGTGTTTTTTTTTTTTTAGGGGCGCCCAGTTGAATATTGTTGAGAATCGGGTAAATAAGCAATACAGCCAAAAGTCATGATTGTTGATTTTGTTGATCATGATGAGTAACCTGGCTCACCATGGTTGATCATGCTTGATCATGGTTGATCATGGTCAGTGTTTGGCGTTCTTACATGCATGCATGATTGCACATGTACACTGGCCTTTGTGGTACCAAGTCCGTTTCTCCGCATAATGTTTCAGTAAAGTTCACCTGAACAGAAACACCTTACCAGAGAGGGATTCTGCTCAGTGAAACCATCCGGAAGCAATGGTCAGTTCAGGTGACTGAAGCATACACATTATCCCAGATCTGGAAATTGCTTGGATCTCGAATTGGTAGCTGTTCTTCCGCCGTCAACCTTGGGTGGGGTAGGAAAACCAATAGCTGCAACTAAATGGGCCGAGCAAAAGCAGCAATGGGTTTAGATAAAGGAATCATAGCAGTTCTGCTTGCTATCTTGACTGTAGACACTGTCAATTGATATGTGCGTTTTCTTGATCATTGTTATTGGCTGTTGCTTAAATAAAATGTGAATAGTAAACCAATTTCGGCTGACTTACAAACATTTCAAAAACTACAGTTTTGACAGAAATGCTCTTTTAGCTGCCATGCATTGCAACTACACTACGATATTGTTGAATAGTTTGCAACTTTTATATAATGGCTGCCAGATATTGGACATATTACTGCAAACCATTGACGACCAAGGTTAACTACTACTAGCAGTTGACATATACGAAGCATAAATGGTTGGCCATTTCGCCATGGCTCACCATTGATAGGTAGCCATTGGTCCGGCTTGCGATTCTCAATAAACCACCTAACAGTTGGTAATCATTTACCATGATTCACTTATTCACCTAAACAACCAAACAACCGATTGTTTTTACTATTGCCATAATCATGTTCCACTAACCATTGTTTAACCAGTCGCCATCATCAGTGCTTAAATAGTTAGCCATTAAGCTGATTAGTCACCACTTTTAACCATGAATCACTAACGCTGGACGTTTCTTTCACCTATTAACTGTTAACCATTGATAACCTTTGTTAACCATTGTTAACCACATGGTGTGTGATGCATGGTCGTTCTTAATTAACCATGATTCACCATGAAAGCCGTCAACAGCCATTATCAACCATCATTATTATCAACCATTATCATCAATCGTTTTTATCAATCATTGTGAGCCATCATTGGCATTCCCAACCACCGTGAATGATTGCTAACCAATACCATTTTTATCAACCATTCTTCTGGCATTTGCCACCGCGAGCCCTGATGACTAGCCATTAGCCGTAACCGCTCATCAACTGCTCATGAACAATTATCAATAGCAGTTTCTAGGATCCAAAAAACATAAGTTGAATATTCATAACCATTATCAAGCCGATTGACCTCCAATAACCATATGATTAATCCTTTTCTTTGTAGTCAACTACGATTTTTGTGAATATGATGTTCTGGCATTGTCGTGCTCCATTCATGCCATCCAACTTCTTTCGACCCCAATTTTTGTGCCAAACTTCAATATCAGCAAGATGTTGATGCTATTAGTGGAGCAATCCACATTTGGCTCTCCGGCGTCCAAACACAAATCCGCGCCATTTGTTTCCCCCCACTTTGTAGCAACTTGTTCTTCACCAGCTTGACCCGATGAGTAGTTGATGGATTTGTTTAATTAGTCAGACACCATGTTTGTTTTCTGAGGGCGTTGTTTTTTTGTTTGGTTGAAAAAATGAGGTGAACTTAGTTAGTCACTGAAAAATGTTTTACCTTAGATTTAGGCAAAGCAAAAACGCTGTGCCTAAGGATTAAGGCTTACATTCTGTGACCATGTTTGCCCCCTACTTTGTCCCTTATTTTCTGTCATAAACCACTTATTGATCACATGAATCATATGGTTAATCGCTATCATATCCACTAAAACCACCATAATCAAATGATAATCAATGCAGTATCCACTACAGTCAACCAGAATAAACATGTGTTTTCCTTCTGAAGCACCTCGCCTTTGACAGATTCTCCTGTCTTCCTTGTCATAATTTAAGATAGATATCCATTATAAATGGCCAACTCTTAATTATTACTACCCATACCCATATTGTTATCTAATAATCATAGCCCCATTTATTGATCATGGCCATTTCGTAAGAACCCATATGAGGGTTACCCTCAGGATGGTTGATAATGGTTGACAATGGTGTAACTATGGTTGATACTTTAATGGTTTTTCTCAGAGGAAACATGGTTGATTTATAATGGAAATACTGGTTGAACTATGGAACTATGGCTACTCATCATTTATGTAATGGCCTTAATGATATCAAGAGTTCAAAATCCTCCGAATTTCCTCTTAGTAAAACCATTGCAGTATCAACCATAGTTAAACCATTGTCAACCATTATCAACAGTTATGAGGATAAACCTCATATGGCAGTGGGTCAAAACCCTGTACCTCTGGTTCCCCACTATTAACCATGGTTTTCCCTGTTGGTGGAAATCCCCCATGAACGTTGGTTGGTTAACTGCTTGACCCATACAAGGTGGTGCCCCCTGGTTATAAGTTGATTAAGATTCGCCATTTAACAAGCTACTTATATCTACCACAACTAGTAGTTACCCTAGTGAACTAAACCAACGACTCGCTGTCTTGGGGGCCCCGGTCCCTCATATGGGTTATTCATAACCCGGTGGTTTAAATCTCTCCTCGCCTTCAGGTCCCACGAAGTCGATCCCCGGATGGTGGGCCGTGCCGGTCAGCTGTCGCCACGACGGGAAATGGCCTACGCGACTCGACGATGGTCACGGGGCTCGTGGCGTGGCATGGGGCTGGCCTTTTGACATCAGGGGTTATACAGGGGCTGGTGGTTGACCAAGGGTTATAAGCAGCTTATATCATGGTTAATGATAGGAGTTACTAATGGGCTAATGGCTTGTCATGGTTGGTTATTGATGGTTTATAATGGTTACACAGGGGTTTTGAACCGGTGGTTGGAGGGAAAACATGGGAGTTTCTATGGATAGCTATAATTAGTGGTGTCTTTTTTTCGATTTTAGAGGTTATAATAGCGGGGTTATAACCAGCAAGAATGGTCAATGATAGGGATGGCTGCAACGATAAATCACTGTTTATCGGTGGTTCCATCAAGTGATGAAACTGTTCAGTGAACCAGGACTAAGTATTGGTGTGAAAAATGGGAGTGCCAGTTTATTCATCCACCCGTTCCGTTCATCGACTGGCGGATGAATACAGCTGCAAGCATTAGTTGGTCATGTGTTCCTCGGAAGCCCGCGCTTGGTTGAACATTTTTGGACAGGACGCGATTCGTTGTGAGTTTTCTCTTTCCGGGTGATTCAGGGATGCAGGAATCACAGAGGCAGATGGTGATCATTTGAGGGTCACATGATAGCTGGCGGTTGGCCTTCGATGGTGATTTGTTAAGCTTCGGAGTTTACTTCCCAGTGCCCGAGGAGGACCCCAAGAGATCTGCGGCGTTGTGAGCACACCAGCGGGATGATGGGGGGACGGTCGTTGATGCATTGAAATGGGAAGACAAGTTGACTTGGAAGAGGGTCTGGATTCCTGGATTGATGATGCCAAGCTTGGTCCTTGAAGGCAACCCAAATCTTTGGGGTATGATGGTTGGTTTGCGGTAGTCAACCTATCATTCAATGAGAGACTGGCGTATGCACCATGATCATTGACCATGAGTAGCAATCATGCAGATACACTCCCTGACACCATCAAGTGACCATCAAGGCTCCCACTGATCTCACCCAGCTTCCGCGCTGACCCAGTGGCTCTGCAACATGCTGCAACATTTGGCTGCAAAACAAGAGTTTACCCATGATCAAAATCCATCAGCCCCAGCTATGACCCAGAATCGCTGCAACATGTGCGCGTGGAAAGTTGACCTGGAGAATCAATCATAAATATGGGGATATGGTAGAGGTCATAGATCGAGTAACATATGACCACAAATCATGGGGAAATTGCTGTTCGTCAATGATTTGAAACATATCATGATGATCAGTACAACCACAAGTGAGCTATCAAATGCTTTTGATCGAAAGCCGCCGGATAGATGCGGCCATGGAATCGGAAGGATAAGGATGCTTCGCAAGAAGCGATTCTTCCACGTGACTCCCGAGCCGAAGGATAAGAGATCTCGTCCTGAGAATCCAGTGCCACAGGCAGAGTTCGCTCGGAACAGTCATGCGTGTGCCCTCAACAGCCTGCTGGTGGCATTGCTCGGTGGATCCCTGGAGGACTTGTGGCTTGGTCTCCAAGCTGTGGGTGAAGACCTCACGGCGGAAACCACGGCGAAGGTGCTGCAGCGGCTTCCGCAGATGCTAGCGACCTGGGCGGTAAACCAGGTGGACCTGGCAGCACATTTGGAAAAAGGGGCGGTTGTGGAGGCCTCCGTCCTTCCCACAGAGAAGGGGGAGACAGGTGAGACTGCTGTGAAGCCACAGGTGAACGAGGCTTTCTTGCTGCTGCACCGAAAAGTTGAAGCCAACTTGGATGCTGCCATGCAAAGCCTCATCCCCATGCCATCCCTCGAGTGGCTTTCGACCGTGGCTGACTTCTACGGATCCTTGAGGCCAAATCCCCTGCCGCGGCACATCTTGGAAGACTGTGCGGACCTAGCTTTCAAGAGGGAATTGAATCACCAAGATTCCACCATGGAGCTGTGGCATTTGAGCCGCATAGCGAGAGGTGCAGCGTTAAGTGGTACCTTGGGTCGCCACAAAATCTATGGTCAGGTGGCAGACCTGGCTGCTCAAGCTATGAAGGCTGGTACACCTTTGAGATCCGAAACCTTGCACGACATTTCCCTGGCCTTGTCCTTGCTACATCCTTGGGACCGAGAGATCGCCAAAGTGATCGACCGCTTTCGGGAAGCCTTGGTGCCACTGGAGCGATCGGTGCAAAGTACCGAGGTCGACTTCATTGGTGCAGCGTCCATGGCTGGCGAGCGAAACAGTGAGACGAAGGAGAACCAGGACACCTTTTACAGCTCGGTGGAGGGCTCTGTGGCATGCATTGCCTGGTCAGGGCCGCCGAGGCGGGGTCCTTTCTGCAGCTGCACGGAATGCCATTGCATCGGCCATGAAGCCGAGTCACCATGCCATCGACTTGGCCGAGATGATCCTTCGTGTTGACGCAGAGCTTTTGATCGATCAGAATGCCGAGCCGGAGTTGTCAGGCGCCACTTGTGCAGTCATGCGCATCGATGGCAATCAGCGTAAGCTGTCTTTGGTGCACTTGGGGGACTGTGGTGCTGTCCTGGGTCGCAACGTGAAAAACGGTGGATCCAAATCCACTTGGAGCACGGTGCGTTTGACCGAGGACCACCGTCCCGGTGAAGACCAGGAAGCTGCACGGCTCATCGCTGCCGGGGGCCGAGTGTGCAAGGCCCAGCAGAAGCTTGTGCCGGGTCAGGCACCGGTGGACCCTGCGAACATGGGACCACCAAGGCTGTGGCATCGCCAGAGGGGTCAGGCCCCTGGACTTGCCATGAGCCGAGGCTTGGGGGATGCCCTGGGCAAGGCCTGTGGTCTTTCCCCCCAGGCGACCCCTTTGGAGATGGATCTGACGGAGGAGGACGTCCTGGTGGTCGTGGGTTCCGATGGCATCTTCGACGTCCTCTCTGAGGCCGAAGTCGTCCACTGCTGCCGTCAATTCGTGGAGACCCGTGCAGCTGCTCAGGCAGCTGAAGCGGTGACCCTGTCTGCCAGGCGCCAATGGCAACAACGAGGCCCCTACATCGACGACTGCACATGTGTGGTGATCTTTCTGGGACCACTTTGGGAGGCAGCATCCCTGCCACAAGCGACCAAAGATGGCAGTCAAACCAAGGAGAACAACGTGGTATGATTCAGTGGGTGAACCTTAGCCTCAGCAGTGAGCCTTGCACTTGGCGCCAATAGAAAAATGACCCATCGGCCTGGACAACGGTTGGTGGGGCATCAGAAGCACTGGTTGATAGAGGCGATCATCTTCAAAGTGCCTACTATTTTCGGGATCTATGCTTGATTTCCGTCAATGTGTCCCCTTATGTCCTGTTGAATGGTCAGAAACTAGCACCAGCAATATAGGTTACTAGTATTTACTAGTTACATTGGTGTTTTTCAAGACGGCGATTGGGAGAGAGAGAGAGAGACATAGTGGTTTATTGTTTGCTAATGGTGGTTTTAAACAGTCGTCATTGTCCCAAGTGTATTAACAAATGGTCGGGTGGTTGACTAACATGTGCCCACATAATAGTTGAACCATTGGTGCTGCTGCTTTGTTCGTATTCTCAACCATAGTTAGTGGGAATTATCAGTGGTTAATTACCCCTATGACTGCTAGTGACTATCCCATTGTTGGTGACAATGGGTTAGTCATCGAGGTATCATTGCTGCTGATTATCGCATTGTTAGTAGTAATCTGGTCGGTGGTTTCAAACATGTTTGTTTTCACTCGTTATTATTAACAATTAGTTGGTTGACGAGCAATTTTTCATGGGGGTGGTTCAACCACCAACCAGTCATCATCCCCTATGACTCGGGGTCGTTCAACCACCCGTCCACCGGATTGGTTCGCCCTTCCAAGGCCGCAGTGGAGGATGAGCAGAACGGCGAGTCACCTGCCAACCCGTTGAGCAGCGCATGGCTACCAGGAGCCAGGGGTATCCAGTGCTATCCAAGGGGAGCGAGGACAGGAGCTACTAGGGCTAGGGGTGGCCACGAACCATAAATGGTAGGTTAGGTGGTCAGTGGGGAATCAGTAGATTGTCAATTGTTTGATTGATGGTTGGTTGTGATGGTATATGATGGTACTGTATCCGCCCTGAAAGCTGTTTGTTTGTTTGTTGGTTGGGTGGTTGGTTGGTTTGTTTGTTTGTTTGTTGGTTGGTTGGCTTGTTGGTTTGTTGGTTTGTTTGTTTGTTTGTTTATTTGTTTATTTGTTTGTTTGTTTGTTTGTTTGTTTGTTTGTTTGTTTGTTTGTTTGTTTGTTTGTTTGTTTCTTGGTTTGTTGGTTTGTTGGTTTGTTTGTTGGTTGGTGTGTTTGTTTGTTTGTTTGTTTGTTTGTTTGTTTGTTTGTTTGTTTGCTTGCTTGCTTGTTTGTTTGTTTGTGTGTGTTTGTTTCTCATACAGAAGACCGGGTTGCTTCAGTCCTATGGCTGCTTTGCACTACATAATCACATTTGTGAAAGCTGATTTCTGAACGATGCTTCATAGATGATTCATGAGTCGTTTTCACCAAATGAAGCTTGATCCAGTCATGGTATGTGGAGAATTTCCAATGATTCATCATGTTCCGTTATGCTTGAGGGTGCTTAGATACTAAGAATGACGCAACAATATGGCCCCCTGGCTTGGGCTTACCGGGGCAGCTTGGGGTGTTGCTATGGATGGATCAATAGTTCATGACTGTATCCAATCTGCACCAAAGAGCCTGGCGACCAAGAACCAACCATGAACTTGTCATCTCCTAACTTCACATACGTTTTAGGGATGGCTGAAATGGCTTGAAACGATATGTGAAACGATATGTGATAAAAACCAGTCATGAAATGGCTGAAATACCATTAGCCAGTGCCTGAACTTTTGGACCTAGACGCAGCTACTCTTGGCAAATCAAAGCAGCGCACTGTACCTAAACATGTGCATTTGGATCAGCATGCCTTTCGGGACGGGAAAATTTGCATGGGCGTGCTCTCAGGCACTGTGAAAACGGCTGTGCCGCATTGAATCAGCTAGCTGTGCCTAAAGATTTAGTAATTCGACGTGCCTGCCCTTCCGCCTTCCACACATAAGAAATAGTTTTCCCACCAGTTACAATCATAGTTCAGCCGCTATTGATCAATTAAATAACCCATAGTTGAAAATGGCTAAGTACCCATTTGGCTGCCAACGGTTTGTATGTGGATTGGCCTGCCCTTAAGCACTGTAAAATCTGCTGTGTACAGGCCAGGCGTTGCTATTTGCTTGCCCTTAGGCGCATTGAAATTGCCATGGTATGCTAGGCTTAAATGTGGTAGTCCTTAGGCACTCCGAAATGCCGATGTACATGAAATGTTGGACAAGTTGAGGACTTTGTAAGTGCCCATGTCAGACGTAAAGAGAACAGGTTTCGTTTCTACTAAAATGTGCTTTGATTTGCTATTTCTCAGTCCTACATTCTCATACATGACAGATTAAGTATTTTGTGTGTATATATTTAAAAAACCCTATCTATAAATATTTATACGTATATATGTTCATATATTCTTTTTTCATTTATTTAAAGCACATATATACGTAATGGTTGTCACCTAGGGGCGCGGGGTCGTGTATCCCCCTAGGATTGGGGTCGTGTATCCCCCTGGAATTGGGGTCGTGTATCCCCCTGAGAATTTGAGATATCTGTGTCCCCACCCTGGTCCCAACCCCTTTTCCCCCCCTGTCCCCTGTGTCCCCCCCATGTTCCCTCGTGTCCCCCCCATGTTCCCTAAACTGATAACCTAAAGGGTTGAACATCCAACGACTAACCCCGTGTCCTACAAAGTGCCCATGTCCCCATCCTTTTTCATGTCCCCACCCTGGTCCCAACATGTCCCAACCCCTTTTTCCCCCCTGTCCCCTGTGTTCCCCCCCCTGTTCCCTAAACTGAAAACCTAAAGATCCAACGATTAACCCCTGGTCTTACAAAGTGTACCCATGTCCCCACCCTGGTCCCAACCCCTTTCCGGCCCCTGTCCCTTTTGTCCCCCCCAAGGTCCATAAACTGAAAACCTAAAGGGTCGAAATTCTCATTGGCTCCTCAGAGGCGCCAGATGGGTAGGGGGATGGTTGACCCCAATTTGAGGGGGATGGATGACCCCTCGAGTGGGATGGATGACCCCAATTTGAGGGGGATGGATGACCCCCCTGCCGTCACCTAGTGATATATACATACAGATATACATGGATATGTGTATCAACATGTTGCCAGAGGCACATAAAGATGCACACGTGCTGGTGCAATCACATTTTATGCAAACAAGATATCCTTTTGAATGGTTTCATTGCATGCGTTTGTTTGAACAGACAAGTATGTGATATAGATGTTGTAGAAAAATATGTGCAGTTCAGGTGTGCAGTAATGAATCTAAATCAGTTGTTGTGAAGGTATTTTTTTACACATGGCAAATTCACCGCAACTAGTTTTTTGCACCACGTGAGAGATTGTTTTACATGATGTTTCATTGCAGTTATGACTGTTTGAAAGTATTTCATTTACAATGATTTGCAATCATTTATCCACTACTACCCCTTACTGAACAGCCTTTACCATCATGTAGAAGCATTCATCCACTTTAAACGCTTTAGTTACCATCATTTGCAATCATTTACCCACTATGGATTGTTTCTTTTAATCATCATTTACCATCATTTGCCAACCATGAATCTTCCTACAACATTTTGCCCTTTATTTTTCTGGCCGACCGTTAGCCATGAACGCCTCCTAGGTACTGAGCTCTTCAGAGCATAGCTTGGGGTGAGAAACGGTGGCCGGGGCACCCGTGGTGCGACAATGAGTAAGGTTTCTCAAGCCATAGGGGACCCACAAACAATGGTTGGTTGATGTTGGTTTGTGTGGGTTTACTGTTCATACATGATGAGTATTGGATGATTACGGGGTTTACCATGGTTCGCCCTATTTTCAGAACCACCCGAAGATGATGGCTTGGTTTGCCATACAGGGAACATATCCCTTCTCAGGTTATGCCGTTGATGGGCACGAACAATTCGCTCCATGTGAATGCAATATCCAATCCTTGTCTACAAATTTGCGTTCATCGATACCTGGAAGTTCGTTCTTTCACCCGATGTCGTTTGCAAAGGGCAAAGGGGGGTCCATCCATGCGTTCGCCCATGCTGCATGGTAGCACAAGGGGAGCCTTCGTTGTTGGCGCTTCGCCCTGGTTGATGGTCTAGCTTGGATTGATGGTTTTTCCCGATGTTTTCCTCCAAGTGGAACAGCACACCAAATCAGGCTACTAAAGCCAAGGTAATGATTGTGGCTTTTGAGATGTGGCAGATATTTTCGGCAATTGTATGGTGCGCATGTGTTTGCAATGAATGGGAGTTTGAACTTTCCCTCAAGAAGGGATGAGTGAAAAGTAGCTCTAGGGAAGTATCTCATGCTTGTTAATGGTTGAGATTTTCAGTGGTTTATGCACAACAAACAGTGGTTTTGATTTCTGGATTCCAGCTTAGTTCCCACGGTGACCTTTATGCATACAGTACAACAGTATACACCTAGGGATTCTTTGTACAATGGTGTCAGCTATGTATGTTCCAATATTTATGTATGTACATTTTATTATCTATGTAAATAAATATATATATATATATAGATATATAAATATATATATATATACATATATTTATTTTACACACGGCTATATCAGTTAATTAGTTGATGAATTAACTGATTGATGAATTAATTAAACAATGCACACGCTCACACAGAGAGATACGTGTATCTATTTATATATATATATATATGTATATATCTATTTTTACTTATATGCATGAAATATCTGTTTATACAAAAAAATATGCATTGCTTTGGCCCCTGGATTCTGCTTTGGAGCCATGATCTCTGAGCATTGATCAACCAATCTTAGATCGCATCTACGGCCTGGCCGCACCACGGCCCGGCGTTTCGCGTCGCGTTTCGTGTCGAAGGATGGGCCATTCGATGATGAATGGCTGGGGTCGCTCTGAAGGGCAAGGATGATGTGCCAACCGGGACAGGGGCCACGTTGAACAGAAGCAAAAAGCATCAACGGTCCCTGTTTTTTATTGGCCTGGTAGTTACCCTAGTTTCAATGACCTAGGTGAACTGACCAGTTTCTAAACCCCACTTGGTTTGGACCAAATCACTCGTTTTGGTTGCAGGTTCATTTGGCAGCACCTTGGGGTGCGACAGTATGTTCTTGTTTCGCACTTGCAAATCTCCCTTGTATACGATGAGTGTTTTTGTTTGATTCTGGAGATGTTTTGTTGCTGGCATGGGCTGTAGACATGACCGGTGATAGGTCAGAGTCCATGTTTGGTTTGTTTGTTACAATCATAGTTAAGCCGCTATTGATCAATCAAATAACCCATGGTTGAAAATGGCTAAGTACCCATTTGGCTGCCATTCACGGCATCAAGAATGGGTCTATGTTGTGAACCAGCGTTGCATTTCAGCAACGCAGGTTGTCAACAATCGTCAAATCATTCACCGTCTCATTTACCATTGTTAACTGAGTCGACTGCATATATACCATCAGGAACCGTTTGAACCATCAGCAAATTTAGTTGACCATGAGTGACTGTCAATAGATGTCATTGACATTCGTTAATCCTGATTGATCGTCATCAATCATCAATCCATGTTGAGCCCCGTTTCAAGTTTCAATCATTTGTTTTTTTCCAACTGGTAGCAATTAATGAACACTCACTAATCATGATTCGCCGTGCTTTAGAACAATCATGGACCATCAGTGAACCACCGTTGAGCATCAGTAACTATTTCAGAAGATCATCGCTTAATCATCATGATTGTTTACTCATCATGGACCATGATCGCTGCCCATTATCCTCCCTACCATAAACCATCCCTAGGCCTGGCTATCATCAACCATTACATTCCCCATTGGGATCCCTGTTGATTACATTCCCCATTATTGTCAATCATTATAAATCTCTTGCCCATCACGAAGCCTCATGAGCCATCATGAACCATCATGAACCCTGGTGTTTACCCAGTTCATCACCACTTCCATCCGCATTCCACGATTCACCTCGTTGTCAAGCCTGGTTTTTCACCACCATCAACCACGTTTCACCCATGATTTCCGTTGGTCGTTGTCCGTTGGCGCATCGCAACTGGGGGACCAAGTTTACAAGCTCCGGTGACAGCGTCATGGTGGTATCAGCTATCCAATGGGTACCATGATTTATATAGGAAAACCACCAGTTTGGGTTAAGTGACTAGCTGCTTAATGGTTAATACTAGTCACTAGGGTATGATAAGTGACAATAGGAGGGGATATACAAGCTACACATGGCTATGGGTCAAGCAGTGTATCAACTTTCATGGACGATAACCACCAACAATCATAGGGAAAACAATGGTTCATGCTGGGAGAGCTAGGGGTACAGAATTTTGATCCATGGCCATATAGGGAAACCACCACTTTGGGGGGTACACAATGGCTTTGGACAAAGCCATTTCTTATGGTGGTCTCTGAGGTCTCTGAAAAAGGATATGACATACATGACTAGGCATTACCGATGTCTTTGCAGGGTATGTAGGTGCACATCTAGTTTTTCAATCAGTGGGTTGATAGTGCAGGTATATACACTTACTTGTGCAGTTCTTCATGTTTATGCAGTGTTCATTGATTTTTAAGCAGTTTTCATTGATGCAATGCAGTTTTCATTGATTATACAATGGTGTTTAATGCAGTTCTCATTGATTTTTAAGCTCAACGCCCACCACCATCAACAGCAAGTTTCATTGCAAACCTGGCGGTGGATTCTGGGCGCAGGTCCGGTCCAAATGCAGATGGTGCATGCAAAACACATGGCGGATTGCCTGGTTCAATGTTGCTGGATGCTAGCATTAACAGTGTTTTTATAGCGGTTTTCAATGGCTTTGGGCTTTTCATTGGTATCAACAGATATGTCCATGGAATCATAATTTTCCTATCTTCAACTTTGCTGGATTGTCCCCCAACAAAAAGGCAGATGGCCCCTGCTCATTTCGTGGCCGGTGCCCTACAAGCATGCCTTGGTGGCCATTGGTACTGTTGGTACCCTGCAACGGTATTTTTCGATAAGAGGTAGTATTCCCAAGATCCGATAGTCCATTTTGCAGCTAAACTTTGTGTTTTCAACGCTGGGAGTACACCCCAATCTTGTTGTTACTTGTTCAAGCAATATCGCTCGACAATGATGAGCAATGATTGATCGCGGTTGATGCATAATCACGGCTGGCCTGGGGATAGCTTTGGCTATCCCGCAAGACATGGCTGGTAGCATCTACTGGGTTTGTCCAAAAATGGTGTATGTAACCCCTAAACTGGTGGTTTCCCTAGCAATCTTGCTATGATTGGATGGTTCGTAGGTACCACCATTGATGGACAAACCCAACTCAAAACCTTTTTTGGGAATGATGCAAATCACTTAGCTTCTTGCTACCAAACCACAACGTTTGCAGCTGTGCGCAAACAAAAGCGATTTTTCTTGATCCTTACTATCATAGCCGAGTGGCTGGGAACCCCCAGTCAAACGTTTCACGCGAAAACTCTGAACAAAACAAGACGTATGCACCAACATGCATATTTTTTTACCGGGGAGAGAGCCAGTCTTTGGAAGGCTATATTGTAGACAACCCTCATGCATCAGCCACATGCACAATGTTTACATCGACCATGCAATTGAGATAATCGGTGGAAATATGTAAATGTGGAAATGTATCTATGTCCAGTTTGGGATGTTTGAAAATAAACCAGGTTAGTGCCGTTCTGCTGGCCAGTTCACACCGGATGCCTGTAGAACTTGGGGTTTCAAGTTCAGGGACCAAACATCTCTGAAGACATCAGCGTAGAAATGGCTGTCGCGAATCTTGTCGCGATGACGGGGAGGTATGGTGCCGCCCAGCCCTAACCGTTGGGGGCACCACTTTGTAGGGCGAAAAAAATGTGACAAAAGGCCGGCAGCGCTGGTCGCGTGCATCTTTTTTTTGTAGCCAACACTAATTTAATGGTTGGTATAAGATGGAATCGATAGATATGGCTATGGGTCATTAACCATCAATAATGGGGGGTTAAAACTATTGGGAAAACAATTGTTAATGATGGGGAACCAGGGGTACAGGGTTTTGACCCACTGGCTGGTTTGTGTTTCAAACATATTTTGTATTTTCCCTAGTAATCGTTAACACATGGTTGGTTGACAAGCATATTTTTCATAGGGGTGAGTCAACCACCAACCAGGATATCTTGTGTAGCACTGTTTGTTCTTCATTGGGATTCCTATTGTTTCTTGGGAAGGGGTCAGTTGATCCGTAAGTTGGGGCTCTCCATTCAAGTGCCATGGAGGTGTACCGCCATGCCGCCCTTGCCACTGCATACTGTGGCATGGCGTCATGGGATGCCTTCAGTCCCTGCTGTCATGGCTTGTCATACCATGCGGCTGCTTGTTGGATACACTCTGGTGATCTAACATAGCAATTGGGGGGTCACCATTTTTCTAGGGAATCCCTGGGAAATCAGCTATAACTGGTGGATTTTCCATCGCTATGTTAGATCACCAGAGGGTAGCTCATTTGACGCAAGCTGAATGTGGGAAGTTTTTCAGCCGTGCCTCGTTCACTACAAGCCTGAACAGTTGATGAACACCATCCTGGTTATCCTGAATGTTTATGAATCCATAGTTGAACACAAATGGTTAGTTAACATGAGCCAAAGTTGGTCTAGCACTATACAATATCAATGGTTGGCCAACACCAGGACAGGTACGGGAACAGCGACCTGATAGATGCTGACCCACCATGTCCTGCGCTACTAGTTTCATGAGGATATCATTTTGATGGTAAACGGATGGAATTTAATGTGACTATTTTGCATACTCAAATTGCTTGTTTCAAACAGTTGTGGATTCAACCCTGCCGGGGATGATTATGGATGATTCACTGGTCACATGGCACTAAGGTCGTCACAACTCCTGCGACGTACTACGAGTTTCCAGCCGGCTCATTCCCCCATACGTGAGATTTGGTAAGCATTCGAAATACATTTTGGGTTTGTTGTCTGAATTGGGTTTCATCTGTATTTTTTGGTATGTGGTCAGTAGTCGCGTCAATATAATGAACATATATATTTTTATCTTCACATATATATATATATGTTTTTTTGTTTTGATATATTTATTTATGTACATATTTGTAAGTATACAAATATGTAAATGAAATCTGAGGTGGAGACATATATGGTATGTGCAGTTCACCACAGGCAATCTAGACATTCTTGCCAGTTCATTGCTGGTGACATGTCCCATTTTTTTGTGGAAATAATCCCAGCCACAAGCATTATATCATCCCATGATTGCTGTCATGTCCCAAGCGTGCCCTTTTCAAACACCAAGCCTCGGTGCATACATGATGTAGTTGTTTTGTTTTCCCTACATCTATACATTTAGCTTCTCATTACCCCGGATTCACAGCAAGCCACCTTCATTTGTGGGTAAAACCTGCAGGTTTTCGTAGCATTTGCTATTGAATTGCATGATTTTCGGGCAGAAATTGTGAACAAATTCCGTTGAACGATGGCTGATTGATTCAAGCTATTTAAACTTGGCTGACTACTAGCCTGCCTATATCCCATGAAAGGCCCTATCTACATCTACCGACCTGAGCTTCCCCTTTAAGGGAATAGATATCCCTTGGCTCCAAGCTCCACCGCAGTCAGACACGGTTCTAAGGCACCGCCCTTCGCACGCTGAGCACAGTGACAGAGTTGCTGCCGTGGAAGCGACACAGAACAGCAGGTGGGTGACCAGAGAGCACAGCTGGATGCAACAGGTGATGCAACAAATGAACCGACCAAGCAAGATATTTATATCAACTTGTTGTGGTCCATCTATGGTGATGGTTGATGAGAAATGATGGCTAAATGGTTTGTGGTCCATATATCGGGTAGCGCTAAATCATGTTTCTTGAGCAGAAATTCACTTGCAATCGTTTTGTAAATGACAGATACAGGGCTGGTTTATCAACGAATGGGTGGCTCAGATATCGAAAGGCGATGATGGGTTGTCAATATTGGGTTGGTGAGTTCAAATATGTGTTTATTTTCAACCGCTCCTAACCAGATACAAACGGGTGAATGAACCGGTAAATGAAAGGAAGATTGCGATAGATGATGATCAGTTATCACATTAAAAGCTGGCAATCACATTGTCTCGTGATGGTCAATCCGAAGAAAATGCTTGACTCAAAATGGCTAGGATTTGTTGGCGTGCAATCAAAGCACGGTGGACAGAATGGCAAATCATGTGAAAAGTCGTGGTTTACTAGTGGTTTACTAGTGGTTTACCCTCATCACTGGTCATCATTTCCTAGTGACGAGTCGTGGTTCACAATGACTTGTTATTCCCAATGATGTTCAGTTTTCGGCTGCTGACCTGCATGACAATGCAAGTGCTACTGGTGAGGCCATGCTGGGCTGCAGTTCAAGGTTCTTATCAAAGGCAATGTGATTCACTGATAGCGTATTCTGGTTGATGGTGTCAAGTTTCAACTACCATTTTTTAATTTTCCCTGTTGATTATTAACAATTGGTTGGTTGACTAATCTTTTTCATAGGGTTGAAAGCACCAACCAGTAGAGTATTGGACATGTGCTTGTTTTGGTGATCCCGTCCAAACTGATACCCTCCAATCAGAGGTTTTTGATCATCTATGCGTTCGTGAATGTAGGAACTGTGCCTATTCCAGCTGAATGAACCATGCTGAACCTGTAAAAACATAAAACCAGCTTGGACGGTGTGATTTGCCAGCAGCTCTGTTTTTGAGTCGCTGCAATCACAAGCAGGTGCAGCACAATTCGTGTAGCCCTCCGGGAGTGACAACTCACAAGTATGGCAAGTGTGGCAGCGTGTGTGAATCATGGTTGTTGACCATCATTGTTAACCATGAAGTATGACCATTATTAAACATTTTGATTGATCATTAGTAACCATGAATTATGGTTAACACCTATGGCTTCGCACCAGCAGATAATGCGACCAGTGTGGATTGGTGAGAGTCACTCCCTTGGCCTCGAGCGTGAAGATGGGTTGGCCATCAAATACCAAACATCCACTGAGGTTACTGGGTAGATTACGCTTAGCGAAACGATGTTTTTTTTCTATGATTGATGATGGTTAGTAATGGTGAATAAGAGAGAGATAGAGAGAGAGAGAGAGGGAGAGAGAGGGAGAGAATGGTGAATAATAGGGGGTAATTGTGGATTACAGCTACTACCTTGGCCCTTTTAGGCTTTTTTGGGATATGATTGATTTACGAGTTTTCGCCACTAAAGCCGTTGGACGTTTTGCAAGGGATCTAAAAAGCAACCAAGGTTATTGTCGAACTTTGATTGCATGGCTGAAGCCACCACAGTCAATCACTCACCATCATAAGCCAACAGCAAGACCGTTAGCCATCAGTAAACATCAATCACCGGCAATAGACACTAACAAACTTGTTACCATTTAGCAATATGAACAAACTTATGACCATTAGGCAAGATTGATCATCACGAACCAACAGTAACCGCCAAGCCCAGAGAGAGAGAGAGAGTAACCAGCGTGAACCAACAGAAATCATTGTTTACCGACAGCAACCGTGATTGACCAACAGTAACCCTTAATAAACCAACCGTAGCCATCTAATAATCATCAAAGACCAACGGTGACCATTAATAACAAACAGTAACCATCATTAAGCAACAGCAGCCAGCATCAAGGAAGAGTAACCATGCAAGCCAACAGTAACCTTCAGTAACCGGCATGAACCAACAGTTTTCACGAAGGTTATCATCAATAAACCGAAAGGAACCTATCATTAACCACCCATAACCGTAGGAATAGATAAGCAATCCTTTCATCAACCGTAACCATCAATACCCAACTGCAATATTCAGCCAGCAGGAACCATCATTAAACCACTGATATTCTTGCTGGTGGTTTTAATCATTTTCTTTGTTCCAAAGTAGCTAAATAATATATAGTTGGTTGACTGATATGTTCCATAGGGTTCAAACCATCATCTAGTGTGTGAATGGACATTCATAGACATTCTCGTACCCATCAGCAGGCCGAATCTCTCCACAAGACGCTTGAGATTCGCAAAGACCGCAGTTCGGGAGATTGAAAGACTGAGGTGGCGGGGGTTCGTCAGACTGGGTGGGGTACCACCTGGGTTCTGCCAACTGTCATGCAACTGTGGGAATAGCCGTTGACAGGGGGAGAACAACGAACCAACACTAGCAACAGGTGATGATTATATTCATGCCAGCTCGTTGTTTTGGGAAACTTTTCCGTGACCCTCATGCCTTTCAAGAACCGAGAGCAATGAGATGTCAAAGGGGAACACGGCTCACTTGAGCCGCAACTAAAAACGGGTTGATCATCCTTACCCCGTCCCACGGAGGACAATTCCAATCTACCACCGGTGCTACCACCTGAACAAAGCATGGTCAGTTTCTACTACCACCAGTTAGAAGAAGAATGTTAGTGAGCTACCACCTAAACAAAGTTAATTATATAACAATAAAACTACTTCATTCTACTTCTAACTAGCATGGTCAGTTAGTTTCAGGTGACGCCCAGGAATATTGACAAACTACCCAGGATGCGACCTGAGTGGTACACCATGGTGTGTTGCAATGCTTGGAAGCTGACTTTATGAGTGGATCATCAGGCCACTATTGTGAAGATCAACATCTCAAATGGGGCATGTTCCTGAAACAAACACGGATGCATATAGTCACTACTGGTAGGCCCAATCAGCCTGACAGGATTTAGACCCAATCGTCCGGACAGAATGATATCACTTTTTTGTAGGCAACAACGACATTTTGAATTCAAAAACGGTTGATGAACCATTGGTGAACTAAGATTCTATTCAAGTAATATCAAACAATCACCGCCTCATCTCTACAATTTCTATTATTTTTTTTCAAGTGATATGGTGTTTCTCAAAACAGGGGTACCCCCAAATCATCAAATATGAATAATTTTTAGTACTAAACCAACCATTTTTGGGGAACCCCCCTATACATCACTACATCACCGATCTCATCATTTGCAGGTCCCCAAATTGATCGCATTTTGTGGCGTAGCGCAGCTGCTTGGGCTTGGTGTGGGCGGTTGGAGTCGCCCGGCGCCATGTCGTTGTGGGCAGCTTGGCCAGCACGGAGGATAGGATCCGATAACGCCTAGGGGTAGATTTGGATCCCATAGGCTAGTTTCAGATCTAGGCCTATGTGATGTCTAAAACATTCCCAGGTGATGTCTAAAACTTCTCTGGCTTTATAGCCAGTATTCGATCGGAACCGGGGATGAAATTTGCAAGAACCCCCTAAAGACGAAGCGTTTGCAAAACCTCGCCAACCCCAAAAAATGAAGCATTGTGAGATATTCCGTTTTTGGGTTTATTTATTTTGGGGGTGCCTCAGTATCTCAGTGGTTATACGGTATCAGTAAATGGGTATATCATGTGTATAGAGGATTTGGTTTACTATGTGTGTGTGCTCCTTTTTTACAATGTCAATATTCCTGTCAAGTGGTCCTACTTAACTGCCTGGACTACTTTAATTAACTATAGTAGGTCATCATGTTTGAGAGTCTTTTTTCTGGACCTGTTATAGGATTGCCCTAGTTTCCCGAGCAAACAGCTAGCATCAATCGGCTTTCTGAGTGATGTTTTCACCGCTCGAGCGATCGGTCTTTGGTTAATAATGCCGCATGAGTCCCCGGTGGCGTATGTCAGGATGGTAGTTGAGAGGGCTTACATGTGCTTACATAATGATAATTCTGCTTACATGATGATAATTGTGCTTACATGATGACAATTGAATTTATTGACCATCTTTGACCATTAGCCATTTGTTCAACCATCACTGATAAAGCCTTAGAAGTATCCGAGCTCCTGCTGGGACCCCCCCTGAATTGATGGTCAAAGACAAGAGTTCTTTCGGATTTTTCATCCACAGGCACCAGGGATCCATAGGACCAGCCTCAAGCTTGCAGCCAGTTCAATTCCTGATGCTCCTGCCATTTTCCTGCTGCCTTTGTGGTTTTGATCTCAGTGGTTGTCGGTGGTTGTTCTTGTCCTTGCCTTAGTTGTTGTTCTTCTTGTTGTTATTGTGAGAATTGCTACTACTCTTATTCTCTTTATTCTTCTTATTGTTATTATCATGAATTGTTTTATGAAATGTCGTTGCTGTGGATCCGTTGTTTGGTGGGTTGATGGCTTTGTTTGTTCATGTTTCTTTGTTCGTTGGTTTGTTTCTTCGCCTATGTGCACCTACCAGGCTAGGGATGATGACAGACTCGCCATGAGGCTTTGAAGAGCTGGGCCCATGGACGTCCGGTTGCCCAGCTCGGGGAAACCCATCCTGTGGGACCCTCCCGGTGCTGCCTCGTCGTTGCTGTCAGGTGGAGTCATTCTGGAATGACTCCATTGGCAGGCTCCGTTCCACCATGATTTCTTTTGGAGATCAAGGATTGATGTGCTTGGTGATGGTTCGTATTGGCACAGAGCGGTTGAGAATGGTTGTTTTCTTGCTGGTACTGAACTTCAAAGAGGGATCATGATGATTCATGTTGGCTGATTGTGGAAGGTTCATGGTTTGTGATCAAGGGTGCTCATGGTCGATGGTGATTTGCGATGCTGACCAGTCATGCCTCTCTGCGCATTGGCATGTTTGCTCGCCATGTCCATGCGTGCTTTTTTGCAATTTGTCATTGTGTGGTCATGATCAACCATCGTTTGTCTATTTGCATATCTTTGTCATTGTGCTTGACTAGTGCTATTGATGATTGATGGTGGTGACTGCAGGTTGGTGATGGTCAACATTGCTCGAGTTGGTTTGTCAATTATTTGTTGTGCTCTTGGTGCATGATGCCTTCTGACACCAGCATGTGTTCGTTTTACTTCTGGCTCGAGAACGTTTTTCTGAACAGACATGGCCACAATACACTTACACATAAACAACGTGCTGACGTGAAGGTTCGCAAGGTCGAACAGTTTTCAAACGGTCAAGACTCACAAGCTGGTCAAGGTAAGCTGGCAAAGTAGTAATGATTGGCCAGCACCGTGCCAGACCCACAAAAGCAAAGCTTCAATTTAACACATTGACACAACGTTTGCCGGCGGCAAATTGAACTGTTTGAACCATTCAACTCACAAAGTCCCTCAGTGAGCACTGGTACCTCCCACGATGTCGAACGATTGGTTGCCTTCAGCTCCCCGAGCTGAAGAGGTTCTAAGCCCACTGGAGTATGCAGAGCTTTACTGGATGGCCCGCGTGGGTGAGGATCTTGCAGGGCAGCAAACCAAGAAGGCCTTGAAGCTAAAAGCCTATGTGAAGAGGCTCAAGTTGGCAGTTCAGCAAAGAGTGGAGAATGAGGTGGCAGATGCTCGTTCTCAGGGATGGACCTGGAAATCTCCAGAGGATGAGCTCGAGATGCAACTGCGTGAGCTACAAGGCCTTATTGATGATGTCAGCAGTGTGGCATCTGCAGAGGATGGCGTGTGGCGCTACAAGAAGGTTTGGGAGCCCAAGCTGCGGTTTATCCAGGAAGACCTTGAACGTGGAGTGCCAGAAGATGACATTGCTGAGAAGTATGATATCTATGATGCCGTTGGAGAAGCCATCCAATATCAGGAGTCTATGAAGTTGCTGCGCCAGATTGACCAAGAGGTTAAGCAAACTGAAAACATTCTAACACAAACTCAAGCTGAAAATGAGTCCGAGTCCATCCGGTTGCTCAGCTTTTTCGACAGCCTTCAAGGTCGAATCGACAATGCAATGAAACTCGAGGCAAGAGCCTCCAAACTCAGTCTCCAAGCCAAAGACTGTGAAGCGGCCCTGCAGTGTGTGAGAAGCGGGGTTTCTGGTCTCAAAGCGTGCCTCAACAATTCACCTGGTCTCAGTGATTTTTCTTTGCTGAAGGGTGCATCGGAACCAAGCATACCTTTCTGGGCAGAAGCGGAGGAATTAGCCAAGAGATTGTCGCAGCAGGCAGAGGAAGGGAGGAAGGACTTCGAGATGATTCAGAAGAGCAATCAAGAAGCAACAGAGTTCTTGAATTCCCAGCTGCGAGCATATGAGGAAGCGCAGAGGTCTTGTGGCCTGTTGAGTGGCACGTTGCAAGATTTGCAGCAAGCACTGCTGGAGCACAAGGACGAGCCGCCATTGCCCAGCATTGTAAAGTCAAAACAGGAGCTGTTGTGTGAGACGCGGATGTCGCTGCAACGCTGCAGCTTCAAGGCCAGGCAGATTGAGACCTTCGAAATGGAAGAGCAGCTGAAGCATAGTCAGACCGAAACCGACCTGGCCACTTCGCTTGATCTGGCGAGACGCATCGAGGATGTGGATCCTGTCTTGGTGGAAGAAAAGCAGCAGCTCCTCAACAGCCTCACTGAGAAGAGAATGGAACAGGAAAGACGTGAGGACATGTACAGGGAGGCGCAAGGCCATGTCAGTATGTACGACTATTATCTTCTATGTGTCTTTGGGTTATTTGTGGTGCTTGTTCAGATTTATGTTGTTTGGATTCAGGGAGGCGCAACGCCATGTGAGTACTTACCATTTTTTCTATGGTCACTCTTTCGTTGCGTCAGTTTGATTTATTTGTCGTCTAGTTTTTCTGATTTATTACTTTTTTCTTTTTCGGATTCATTTGTCGCCTGGTTTTTCGGATCTATTACTGGTTTCTTGAAAACTGCGGGTATTGCATTGGCCTTTTTTGAGGCCTGCGGGCATTTGGTGCCACTACTAGGAGGAAGCAAGTTCTGAAAGAACTGAGCTTATGCACTTTTTGCTGCCCTGCTTTTGGCCGGAATTTTGGTGCTGTCAGTCAGCACTTGGGAAAGGTGAATGCGATCGTGCTGAGGAAAAAACATCAATTTAGCTTTGAGATTTGCCATTGCTCCATTTGTTGGTGGTTTCAGTTTCAATCCTTTCTTGTGTTCGTTGATGCTTGGGGATGATTTAAATTAGACCGTGCAATATCAATTTAGAATAGCCAAAATAACCACCAATCAAATCCAATCAATGTATTCTGTTTGATTGATCAATCAAACAGAGCTGAACGAGTAAGGAAGTGGTCTTTCGGACAACGAAGACCATCAGTGCTCCTGTGGACACGCAGATGCTTGGAAAACCTGTAATATTTATGTATCAGAAGACGTGTTTGATTGATTACAGCCGCCGCGATTACATCCCACAAACATTATACACCAGAACTTTGACCGACCTTTTTTTCAAATTGCATAAATTGCACAGTGCAACTTTCTTTTAGCGATGTATGGATAATTGCAGTGTACATCAAACATCCATGCAAAATGATAATCCTTGCAATCCATGGATGCTGGATGTCCTGGTGATGTTCGCAGCCTGCGTTGCTGGTCCTGTGACCTGGGGCACCGGCGCCCTTTAGGACTTCGAAGAAGTTCGACACCTGGGTCGAGGAGCCTATGGAGAAGTCCTGCCGCACGGCTGCAGGGCTCACCGTTTTGGGGTGCTGGGTATGACTGGTGGAGGCAACGTTAGATGTGGGAATCTGTGGTTGGCAATGGCTTATGATGATTGATACGGAGTAATTAATAAGAGTTCTATTATAGGCGATCCCTGGTGAATGATAGGTTGAAAAAGGCGAATCAGCATCATAAGCGACCAGAAATTTGGTCATCAGCGATGGTAGGGAATTGTTGATGGGTGAACCCAGGATAATAATGGTTGGCAATGGCTGTACAGCCTAGTTGTTTTTGTTGGCTTTTCAGAGGAACGATAGATCTGTAGTAATACGCCACGATCAGTTTATCTAATCGCAAATAGCTTTTGATTCACCATCATGATTAGGAGCTTATCAACATGCACCGCCCATTTTTGTCAAACTACTTCTTGATTTCCTCATTGTTGCCGTTTTTTCCTGTGGCAATCTTGCTTGTGTCCCTCCACACTTGTTGGTCTTTGTTGTCTATTCCAACCTAGCAACCGCAGGCCATCACTGGCAACAGGGTGAACTGGGAGATTCCTGGAGTCTTATTGCTGTGGTCACGGACATCGTCATCTCAAAGTGGTGGCCACCGAAAAGCGGCCATCATTGGCACCCAAGCATAGCTTCAGGTTAGCCCATGAAGTTCGAGGATCAGATCATGAACATGGAATAGCACATGGAAGCTCACTCATGGAGGCAAACTATTCGTGTTCCTTCGGTTTTCGTTTACCCCAATGGTTTGCAGCATTGATCACCAACGCTCCTCCCTTGGTTCATGTCCATCACTAGAGCCTTCACCCCAATTTTGAAGTAGTTGGGCTTTTGCCAACAGAGGGTCCGCGAAATGGTGGAGCTCCACAAAATCTTGCTGCCCTGTGGAAAAATGCATGTTGGGATTTGTTTAGTCAATTCGAGCCCAGAAATTAAGAACAACTAAAGTGATGCTGCAGTATTTTCACCCGTCATCATTTAGTCAAATAGTGACATTACGTTGTAGTGACATCTACCAATAATCAAAAATGACATATCGTCCAGCATGTTGGCACTACAACATAATAGCACTTTTCTCCTGTGGCAGTGGGTCAAAACCCTGTACACCTGGTTCCTCATCATCAACCATTGTTTTCCCTATCATTACTGGTCATTATCCTCTATTATTGGTTGGTTAATATTGACCCATAGCCAGGTCTCCTGGTTCCTAAACGCCTTAAACGATGGAGGCGCAGCGCACCACATGGTAGGCACCTAGCCCTGTTCCCAGCATGAAAAAATATCTTTCGCTAAGCCCAGTGCAGCGAACCCCTTGGAAGCCGCGACCGGTCGCAAAAGCTAGGCTCATGAGGCAGAGCTCCACAGGTCTTCTGTGTGCAGCAGGAAACTCAAGCGGAGAACTGCTGAAGGTTGGTTGGTCGAAGTTGGTTGATGTTGGTTGGTGTTGGTTAATTAAGGTTGGTTGATGTTAATTGGTGTTGGTTAAGGTTGGCTAAGGTTGGTTAAGGTTGGTTAAGGTTCGTTGATGTCGGATGATGCTGTTGGTTGGTTGCTGGAACTATAGCCGTAACACAGAGACCCACCAAGTTATGCCGGTGGATTGTTGAGCAAAGGCTTGCGGATCAAGGATTTTTTCCAACAGAAGTCTCTGGAATTACCAGGGTTGAAACTACATCCGGGTTGGAGGATGACCTCGGAAACAAGAAACCTTCGGACTGCTAACCATGGGGCTATTTGTGAAGGCACCAACTTGATACCAAGCCGTGCAACCGCAACAAACCTCGGGCGCAACGTCATCAACGACTCTGGGGGTCATTTGGGAAACCTGGCATGTCGCTGATGAAGATTTTCACATGCACATTTCTTGACCAGACAAAGCGTCGACTTTTCAGTTACTTTTGTTTTGTTTTTATTTTGATTATTTTTTGTTGCTTGGTTCTTTTCTTGCTTTGTTCTTTCTCATGACTTTTGCTCCAAGCACCCGCTGACTCCTGACCAAATACCCTGCTACGAGGGTTTTGGATGCTTAGGGTTGTGGTTTCTGTTGATTTGTTGCTGGCACTTCATGGACTTGGTCATTTTGTGTTGCTGCCACCGAGGTCAAAAAATTAGGGAAGACTTCCATGACGGCGTGGATGGGCGATGGCGGATGTTACCAGCACATGGGCATGATTGGACATGTTTGTTTAGTGGTTCGTGGTTGGTCATTCAATGGTTGTTTGAAAATTTAAGTGTGTGTGGTCCCATGGTTCATGAGTACCTTCTAGACTGTGCGTGGTCATATGGTTCATGAGTAGGGTCAAGGGTATTTTGTTCGGCTTTAATCACTCAGTTCCTCGGTGTGAAACTTGGAATTCATATCAGTTAATTATATCATGTATCATATTACTAGACGGATTGCATTGGCCTGAAAATAGCCTTTGAGACCGCGTGAAGGAAAAAGAACAATCACATTATGTCCTTTCCCATGCACATGTATTTCGAACACTGTGAAGAAGTGCGACACGGCACGGGCTTCCTAGCATTCATCGCTCTATTCCTGGAAATCGATTGCGAATAACCACTTACCAAGCTTTCTGGAGGTACCTTTGCAGCGAGCAGTTTTTCTTGCGAACCACAATCAACAACCTAAATAGCTAAGCCTAGCTCAGCCTACCGGTATCATCCATTGCTGGTCGTTGACCAACCATCATGCACCATGAATTGACCAAGTATCATCCATAATTTAGCCAACCATTTACCATAAAATTAGCCACCAATTAGCTAGTCAGCAACCATTAATCAACAATTTGGTTTTTGCAGATAAAATATATATATATATATATTATATATATATATATTCCATCCAATTAATGCAACCATCAACCAACCAATAACAATAACCATCATTGATCAACCATTAGCCAAGCATTACCCAACTAATAACCATCACTAACCAACCATTGTCCAATCATTAACCAACCCATTGACCACCATTGACCCCGATGGCACCCGCAGGCCGGAGAAGAGGCCGAACACTTGGCGGAGGCCTGGAAGGGATTTCACAACCACCTATTCGTCCGCATCAACCATGGACTAACCATCCATTTGTCATGGTCAATATGGTGAATCATTGGCCAATGTTATCATTAATGGGGCTATTTAGTCATGATTAGATTAAGCATGATGGTTAATATATGGCGAACTAAATATTGGTTAACATATTGGTTGAAATTAATTTGATGGCTTACATTGACCATGCTTCATATGTTAACCATCCATTTCCCAATCATGGTTGATAAAAGGCTACTGATTAATATTTGGGAATTGTTAACCATGTTTAATACCATCATCCCTCATGATGGCTAATGATTGTCCATGATTATCGTGTATTGAGCATGGTCAATCATGAGCTCCTCAACACATGTTTACCAATAATTCCTTATACATCAACCATCACCAACCAGCCTTGACCGATTTTTAACCACTTATTTCCTCACCACGAACCCATCACTACAGATCCATGGCCAATCATTAGCCAGAAGGACCTGTTAACAAACCAACCATGAACCCTTAATCATGAATAAACCTGTTGTTATTCAACCACCCCAACCATCACTCAGCAACTATTTATTGACCACATATCAACCAACCATTATTCACCCCCGTAGTTTTCCGTATTATTAACCATTAAGCATCAATTCACCATTAACCCACCATCAATTTACCATCATGAGCCCATCAACTAACCAACCATCATTCAGCAACTATATATTGACCATATATCAACCAATCATTATTTACCCCCGTAGTTTTCCGTATTATTAACCATTAAGCATCAATTCACCATTAACCCACCATCAATTTACCATCATGAGCCCATCAACTAACCAACCATCATTCAGCAACTATTTATTGACCATATATTAACCAACCATTATTTACCCCGGTAGTTTTCCATATTATGAACCATTAACAATATCAATAACCAACCAACCATCATCAATAACCAACCATTATTTACCATTACTTACCATCAATAACCATTATCAATTAACCATTAACCATCATAATCAACCAGCCATTAACCACTATCAACCCACCATTAACCATCAACCATCCTCCTTGTTTCGGTGAGGTCAAGGCTCTTCAGGCCTTGAAGCATCCGTCCGAGAGCCAAGTGCGACCCGCGCGGGGAGGGGAGGGAGGGATGGCGTTGGTTGATGTGGGGTGTATATAGGGGTTACGTATGGGGGTGAATGGGGGTTAATGGGTAAGTGGGTGATTTAGGAGATAGGGTTAGGAGAAAGGTGAAAATTGTGATGATATGGGGTTAGTGGTTGGTAAAATCATGTTTGATGGGCTTAGTATATGGGTAATCAGCTTGATTTATGGTTATAGTGTTATAGGTATTGACCAGTCAAAGAAAGTCCATTCATTGTGGAGGATAGTTCGGATTAATGAATGACAGAAGGCTTGTAGCCGTTTATGACGGTTAGTACTCATTAACCAGTCAAACAACATAATTGGGGAGGGTGCTTGGGGTTAATGATAGACGCCTTATAGCATTTAATGATGGGCAGTATATATGGTCAATAAGTGGCCAATTCATGGAAACAGCCAGAAGGAGTGGCAGAAATCGGGTGTTACGGTGTTAGGGTTTGCTTAATGTTGCTGAGTCGTGGTTGATACTTGCTGATAAGCTGGCAGAAAACAACAACGGGCAACCATGATCAATTGAACATCAATGCAGCAATCCTCGTCCTCCAAGTCCACCTTCTAATGCCAACAGCCCACACCATCTCTGTGACGTTTTGAGTATGCACGGATGTGCAGTCGGTAAATCTATTGTACAACTTGCAAAACCAAATTTTTATGGCAACATCTATTATGTGAGTCCATTAATGTGCAGTATGTACCTTTTTTGAACCATGGTTAATGATTCACCTAAGCAGCACCGGCACTTCTTTGCTTTGCCTCAGGTGCATCCTGCGTTACTATGGTTCCATGGAGCTGGACGAATCTTTGAGCTTAGCAACTTGACACTGGTCGCACCAACGGTGCGAAGGGCGCGGTGAACATGATTCAACTCATGGTTGGTTGGTTGGTGGGTGGGTGGGTGGGTCGGTGGGTTGGTTGCTCAGTTGCTTTCGTTGGGGGATCATTGTCATGGTTGGTTGGTTGGTTGGTTGCTTGGTTGATCATGAACCTGACCATTTTGATCTGGTGGGATGTCGTCAGGCTGCGTTGTTTTTCGTGGTGCACTTCTTTGGATGTTCTCCGATCCTGGTAGAAATGCCTTCGCTGCATCAGCTTCGCAAATGGCTGAGCGTCATGAGGCGATCAGCATCCAACGGGTTTTATCAGTGATATGCTGTTGGATGCTCAACCGGGTTGTGTTCATGGTTGTTTGGTTGATTGGTTGTGAACCTTGCTTATGGTGGCCCATGTGTTCAGAGGTGCTGGCTTCCAACTGATGGAGTTCAAGAGAGCACGCTGGTTGTATATTGCCCAAGTTCGTGCAGGCCTGCACGAACTTTGCATGTCCAGGTGCTTTTGGTTTTTACTTTGGTGTGCAGTATGCACCGTATACATTTGTTACATGTGTATTAAAGAATGGAATGTGTTGCAATGTGTTTACATTTGTGCGGTAGCACCTTCATAATCCTTTATATGTTGAAATACACATAGATCTTCCACTACAAGACATTGTGATGCAGATGAAGTATTTCTGTGAAACCCATTGCTATGAGGGAAGCCACTGAACCGCAGATCACGTTTAGCCTTCTGGAAAAGATTGTGTAGCAATAGGACGGGGTCCACTAAGGCCAAGGTCCACTGTGCCCAATATGATGTTTGATAACAATATGATCAATCATTTGCTCATCGTTGTTAGTCATTGCTCCCTATGAAGAACTATTATTGATTATTTGTTAACCACTTCTTTATTAACCATTTATTAACCCTACACCGGTATTGCCAATCACTGCTGAATCATTTTAGGATTCATACTGGTCAATGTTCAAATGTCATTATTAACCATTCATGTTTGTTACTCACAAGGGTTAGTTGGCAAATAGCCCCAAAAACCACTAGTTGCTTATCATTAACCATGATTCTTGGTGAAGTTGATTAATAGCCACGAACCCATGGTTAATGATTCAGTTGGTTAATTGCTTATCAACTTCACCAACTAGTTGTTAATGATGCAGTTCAGTTGGCGAAGTTTGGTTCTGCTGTGCCGTGCTGCATCCACCGCTAGGTGATGGAGTTTGCGGACGCTGGTGATGTGCAGCATTTGCTCAAAGCGTGCCTTGGGCAGCAGCGAAGCGTGAAACCTCAAGGCAGCAGGCAACTCTTGTACTTGATTGTGTTTTGGGTTGCGTGCCCATGTGCTAGCACCATCCATGGCTGAATCTCCACAATTTTCATATTCCTACTGCGACAGGAGTGTAACATGTGAATGTGCGTTACTTTGGCATTGATCATTTCTAGCAGTCTAGCATTTGGGTGACATTTATCCCCAGCCACTGCTAAATCACCACACTCCAGGGATGGGCGGCTCAACCACAAGTTCCCAATTCTTTGCAGAGAACTGACTGGTTATGAAACTACAACGCTTGCGTGTTTGAAAACCCCTGCGTTTGATCAAGGAGCCGCTTGTATATCCACAATGGTGGCATGGTATATTCAACAATCAGGCTATAATCAGCAATCATTAAGACATAGTGGCAACGATAGAATCGTCACTACTTAAATACACAACCTGCAATAATCGGGAGCCAGAAAGAATTGGTAGACGATATGCTGCAGCAAAACAAGCACCCAGACACAACGTGAGATCAGCGGTCCGAAGCCAGCCACCAGGGTCTCTAATAGCCGGGGTGAACACCTCAAATGTGAGAACCCACCCATCAATCAGGGGTCATGATCAGGGAGAACTTCCAGGGCAATTGGTAGGTTTGCCACATAGTTTATAGGTTCCATGTACTCAGTAGTTCTACCATACACATCAAGGTTGTTTGCGTGTCATTCTTGTGACGGTTCACTTCCAAGCAACCCGGAACCTTCCCAGATCCCTGGGACAACATGAGTTTGGTAGGGTAATAATGGTCCACTTGTTTCTAATTGTTGAGCATGGCTAATTGTTGTCAGTCATTTCAGTCGTGGTTGCTTCTGAGGATGGCAATCAGCAATGGCGAACAAAGGGTCAATCATCCCCATGGTAATCCTAATCTCAACAGGCTACTCCAATGGCTTTTCCTTCACGCTGCTGAGTCACAACAATTCCCAAGTTTGCTGGTGAATTGAATTGCTGACTGTTGCAGGTTCCCAATTCGGCGTTCACCTTACTGGGAATTCTTGATAACGATGAAGTGTTTGTTTGTTGTCGTGTCTTACAAGCTGCGGTTGTTGGCAGGGCACCAGCGACTGGGCGCTGATTGCCATTGGTGTTGGGGCCCAGAATGTTCTACCGCGGCAAGACGTTGATGGACACAAGCCTGACTTTTATCTTCAGAATGTTTCCCAAAGGTAAATCGCAACCAGATTCATTTGGCTGACTCCGACAAATAATCATAGGTCCTCGGTTTGGTTTGTCCGTGTTCAAAATTGGGGAACGATGATTGACCACCATGAACCATTATCAGTTCGTAGTAGCCATCGTGGCTCGCTATTTACCAGCGAATCAACCATGGTTCGCCACTGGTTTCTGAGATTGTCGAGCCCCCCTGAGGCAAGCAGATTCAGGCAGCCTCTTTGAGGCGCGATAGGGTTGACTACAACTGCGCCAGCTTGGATTGTGGCGAACATTTCCTACGCTGGAAATTACACAAGAGTATCACCAAAGGAGTTTGGGAACATTTTGAGACAAAAGTTTTATCGCCGCTTGGCGTTGCTGTGGTCGCACTCTTCCAGGAGTTGGTGGCGCGCCGCGCTGCCGCCTGCAGCGTGCCCGAGTGGCACGTGCTTTCAACAGGTCGGAGTCGGAGATGCTCGTTTTTACCGCTTTTGGCGCTGACACCATCCTGGCTCGCAAATATGTCGCGCGCATCAATGCGGCCACAGTCCCGCATCAATTGGCCCTACAAAGCCGGAGCCGGGATTGATGCCTTGGCTGGGGTAAAGCAGGGCCGCTGTCGACATGGATCCCAACCTAGCATGTTGGAAGGAAGGCACATGGCTACAAACAAGATCTCATTTTGCCAGTGGAAGTTGCTAGGCAATGTTGCCGGCGACATACATCCCATATTGATCATGGCTGCGTGAAAGGAAAGTGTTATTCAGAGAAAGCCGCGACACATTTCGATAGTAAGACTGATTACATCAGAAGTGCTGCAACACATACCATACAAATCCAAATCAGGCATAGAATCACGTTCAACTTTAATCACCCTTGCAGGGGATCGCTAATGGAGATTCCAATTCCAACTGGGCCCCAACTCAACCTTTGTAGGCACATTTTGGGCAGATTTCATTCCAAATTATCAACCTGGCTGCTGGCACGGTGGTTTCATTATTTTTCAGGTTGTTTCAGCCATTCCTCGAAATGATTCTGGAATTGGCCAAGATTTTGGGGATGGGGCAGCCAACTACCAAGTACTAGCCAGTATGTTGCTTGATTATGCGTAGCCGATTCTCAATTCATACACAAATCACTTGCACCTTTCATTTCAAGTTTAAGAACTTCCAGGGTTTTGTAAGTTTATGAATCTTGTTTAAGAATCATGAAACATAGATGGATTTTCCCATTTCAAGTTTAAGAACTTGGAGGTTGTGTTGCTTTGGTTCCCGCCAAGTGCGGGCGCTACAGTCGTCGGTTTGTGTTTATGCCTAGGAGATTTCTTTACCGCCTATAGATGGGCGTTTCTTTAAAAACAACTCAGTTATGGTTGGTTCATTGCCCAATAGATGGTTGGTAAACTGGATGATGGCTGGGTTCGGTTAATGTTTTTTTTTTTTTTGTGTGTGTGTGTGTGCAAAATTTATATAATTTGGCGATTAATTGTTGGAACTCGAGTTATCTACTAGTGGACTCTGTGATCCTACATTGGGAATTTGTGGGGAGCAAGTTTATGCCAAATAAAATATGCAGTTGCAGTCCCTATAGTTGTGAACTAATTGTCCCAGTTTGTCATAACTCCTATGGAGCACTTGACACGTAGCAGCTCAGTCGATGATCACGATCGAACCTTTCATGACGAGTGCCCTCAAGCCATCCCAAAGAGGTCAATGTTTCATAAGGAAACTGGATGTTTGGACTCAGCAATCCAAAATTCAGCATAGTGGCTGACCAATCGGACCATTGATTGGGCGGTTCTTTTTTTGCGAGCCAGCCGAGTGGAAGCCAGAGAAGGATCTGTTGCTAAAGCTTGCAGGTTGGGCAGATTGTCCCACAGGTGATTCCATGTTATGCCCGTGGCATCTCTGTTGGTTGCTAGCCGTCGTTGACCCTTGCATTGGTTTTATGATCCCTGGCAGCATTTTTCCCTTCAAACCAATGGTTGGATTGGTTGATTCTACACCCCCAGTATTGTGGTCGTCACTGTTGGTGACCAGAGAAGTACGAAAACAGTGTTGTCGTAACTGTTGATTACAACAGTTTAATGGTCAACCATTTCTATGCTGACTAAAGAATACCTAGGTGATATTGAGTGAGAAGACCACATATTTATCATTTATGATGCTGCATTACGCTCATGGTTAGGCTGATAAGCTATTGAGTACCCAAATGTTGGATTCACATATAGTAAGGCCGATTGATCTAATGGACATATTGTTTTTACTGCCATCGAATTGATTGACCTCAAAACTGGTTAATGATGGTCAATACCCACAATTAACTAATGGACTATCGTTGATGCTGAGCCGCTTTTTGAGCAATATACATCATCATCAATCATGATTGTCAGCCAACATTGACAAGCCAGTGATGGCTAACAACAATTGCTAAGTTTTGATGGTAAATAGTTGTTGGAATGGTTAATAGTCAGTGCTTCATGCTGCTCAATGCTTAAGAATAGCCATTGAACCTGATTGTTGGTCATTATACTTCATCGTTATAACCATTCCAAAACGTTATTAGTAGGTCATGATTAACCATTCTTAACCATTATCACCAGCAGCAACAAGTATTAACCATTCTGAGCCGTTCTCATTCATTACAACATGTTATAACCAATCATTAATCACTTGGGAACATCCCATCATAAGTTGATTCACTATAATCTGAACATCATTAGTCACCATGTTTTTGTTTAAGCTGATCAACTTCCACCCGGGAGACTATCGGCCAACTGATTGGGGAGGCCGCGGCGCTCTTCGCCTTGTTCTCGCAGCTGGTGATGGTACTTTGACAGCGGCGCGGGTTGGTAGTGAGATTTGGAGGCTAGGCATCATGGTTGGCTATGGGTCAAGCAGTTAATAATATAGGTGATAGCAACTAACAAGGATAGCATATACATGAACATACCAGCTGTATATGGCTATGGGTAGAGCAGGTAACCAGCCAAATTCATGGGGGATAAGTTCACCAACCAATAGTAGGGGAAACAGCCTGGTTAACGGTGGGGGGCCAGGGGGACTAAGGGTTTTGACCCACTGCCAGTTTGTGAAAACACGGCCAGTGATGAGGATTGATGGTTTATCCATCATGGTATATAACCGGGGGGGAGTAACCAAATATCATGGTCAAATAGCTACTGGTTGGTGGTTTGATTGGCATTTGCTTTTTCCCCTGTAATTATTAACAAATGGATAGTTGACCAATATTATTCATAGGGGTTGACACCACCAAACAGCTAATGATGGTTGAAACCGGCCAATCATGGCCAATGATGGCTCCTACGAATAATGGTTGATAATACCCATGAGGATGACAGCATGGCTAGCGTGATTTTGGTGGCTAATAGAGATACATTCATGGGTAATCGACAGTTAATTGATGGTCAAGAATGGTTCAAATCCATTGCTACTCATAGCTCCTTTCTGGTTGAGAATGGCCAAGTAAGAGGCTAATTAAGAATGGCATATGACGTTTTGAATGGTGGACGCAACGTCTCATGGTGTAAGAATGGTTGAATATGGCACATAGTGAAGTGGCCAATAGTATGGGATAATAGGAGATACAAACCAACAATAGTAGCAGAACTACAACCAACAATGGGGTGAATAGTAGGCGATCATAATCGCTTTTAGCCAGCAATGGCAGGGAAGTAAATGGCGGTTGGTCATGGTGGACTTTCAATTGAACTGTCAATCGAAGGTGATTGGGCAGTGACAGAGACACAACCATCATGGATAGAAAATTGTGGACAGCTATGATGCGTAGGGATGATGAGTACGAACTAAAGCAATGGACAGTCATGATTGATAATAATGTTTCATGCTAGTGGTTAACGGCGGTTAATGATGCCCAATGACGTTGAACAGGCAAGATTATTAACTATAATGACTCATGATATTTTACAAGCATGATGGCAGTCAGTAAAAATTACGCATCATGATAATGTCATTGTTGATTCGTGATGATCACTGTTGAACCGTGTTCGGTGATCATGGTTAATGACGGTAAACTGCATGGTTGTGAACGATGATGATCAATAAATGCCAATGTGTTTCACAAATGATTAAAATTCAGCATTAGCTATGCACAAATCATCAGAAGTTACAGTATCAACAACTGAATGATGATCCTTCATTGCTAACGGATCCGCTGAAAATCTGTCTACAAGTGACCATTTTTGGAACGGAAATCAGCAGGCTACCGCCTGCTAGGATCTCCTACAGGCAGTTTTCAAGGGGATTTCCAGCATAGGAACTCTTGTTCTTGGGCAAATTCAGTGGACGGGTGACATGACTTGTTATAACTGGCTGGTGGTTTTTAACATCTACTTGCTGGTTGGTGGTGGTTTGGTTGACATTACTTATTTTCCTCAATGACTTTGGGATGGTTGTTTGGTTGATGAGCACTTTTTGCGGAGGGGGCAGCTAACCACCAACCAACTTGAAAAATCGCGTATAGTTTATCTATAATGCAATTCATGCTTGCTGGATTTGATGATACTAGTTGATACATGCTTGCAAACCATTGCTGACCCTCTAAGCAGAATCCCCTCAGAAGTACAGATGGTTGGAAAGATGAATGATTAATTAGCCAGGGCTGTTGTTGGATCCGCCAGCTCAACCAACTGCGGCAAATGATTGTTGGTATGATCCCGGCCTTTCTTGCTGATGAATACCAACAGGCTTAAGATCATTCAGCGATTTACGAGAGATTGTCAAAATTGTGTCAATACTACCTACTGAAATTAACCTCCACTAAACACCAGCGATTCACATTTGTTGATCGTCAGCATGGCCAATGTTGACACAGCCATACATCTATCAAACGATTGACGCAGGTTTACATCCATTAGCATTGGCATCGGTTGACATTGACCGTTAAATGGTTTAACATCACATGCCAATGGTATCCCTATACACACTTGTTGCCAAGCTATTGAAACAAACCTATTTAAAGAACAAATCTTCTATGAATAGCTCAACATCCACTCAACCTGTCAAAGTTAACCCCACTAGTTGCAGTTTGTATGCAACGTTGTCCAGTTGCCCCAGAATTCACCCCATCCGCCTAGGCAGTGGCTCATGTGCCTTGACAAAAGAATTCGGGATGGGGTGCACCGCTTGGTGGATCCAAGGATGGTCAAACAACCATGGGCTCCACAAAAACCAGCGATTTGTTCAGGTTGTAACCCACATTTTGGAGATTTTCGGAGGCTAAACATTAAAAACAAAAAACATTGAAGTCGGTAACTCATGGTGAGATGTTGATCAGCTTGGTTAATACTTGGAGGAGCAGATCTTGTTGGGGAACCACGGGTCCAGGGAGCTCAAACGAACCGTCACTCTTGGGGGTATGGATCAATGCCAATCATCCAAGAAACAGGTAGGTGAACATCCCAACAGTTCGACGAGTGTTGTGGAGAGCGTAGAACCGCTATGAACCATGAGCTCAGAATCGTGTGTCATTAATGATGGTTGATTTAGGGTGCATTATACATGACACTTAATCGTTTGCATGTTAATTAATCACTGCTCTTGATTGGCAAGAACTGCTTCATAGTTGGATGACTTGTATGACGGATACTATTGAGCATACTAGTTAAGGTTGAATTGTTTAACCAATTATCAAGCATTTTTCATGCTCAAGGTCAGTCATTGCGTTGCTTATTCACCGATGGGCGCCCGGCAAAAATGGCGGCAGTAACCCCCTCACCAGCTGCGACGGTGTCCGGCTGACGCTGGCTGCCACCGAGGTTCATTCCAATCGCGTGCTCCATCGGGACCTGAAGCCTTCCAATGTGATGCTCACCAGGCGCTGTCCGCAACGCGGTGACGGCAACCCACCAATCATAGTCGCTGGGAGATGTTGGACTAACTGGGACCCAACCCAAGTCATTGGAAATTGTCGACTGGGGGGGTTTAACATTGGGAACCCCAAAAATGGTTGGTTTAGAATTATGGGTGATGAAGATGGGATGACCTATCTTGAGAAAAAACCAGATAACCCAAGGTTGGAGCCCTGTTGGTGAAAATATACTTGCTATTGTTCAAGTGGGAATTAGGATAGTCATAGGCAATAAGTATAATGAAAGACTGTCAATATAGTTTCGATATGTGCCGAATAGTGGCCAAACATGATGGTTTACCGTGCTGGTTGACACTGATGGCTATAATAGCCAACTTACCATGGCTTTTTGGCAGATGGTTATGCGTCTAGGCGATGGCTAATGCTTGTATACTTGGTGAATTATGGTGGAGCATTTGATTGCAATGTGGTGCAATGTTCTTCATTGTTCATCAGTGGCATCATATCAATTTACTTTTCTTGGTAGATACTTGTGACGTACGTATAAGGCATGTGTCCCAACACCTCAAATTGATGCACAAAGATGTGCAATTCTCAGGAATTGCGCAGTGATAGATTCCTGAACAGAAGAACCACATGTGTGAATGAAGCAGCAGTGAACCCTCACAATGTTGCAAAAACGGCTGCATAAACTTACAAGGGGCAACATCCGGCCACTCGTTTTGCCAATTTTTGGTAGCCTTCGTTCACCCATGCCATCCAACAGCGGTTCTGTTCGACCTGGTAAATAAAGTAAAATCCCGAATAGCTGTTTGGTGTTGAATACTTCATCGATGGTGGGGTATCAATGAACAAGAATCATGACAACAGCCATTGTTACCAATCATGAAATTTATTGAACAATCAGTATTTGCGATTTGCCATGACGAACCACTGGTTAGACGGTAGATGACGGTAGTTTTACCCCATTATCAACCATCGAATTTGTCATTCACCTTCATTAACCAGTGTTTTTGCAATTGTCAACCCTTAGTTCAGAACCATCATTCACCAGGACTAAAAATTGCTAGCTACGATCCATCATGAACCATCATTTCAATATCAATTTACTAAACTAGCCACTTAATCAACCAACCTTTGAATATTAAGTAACGATTGGTTAGCCACACACGGACCAGCAGTTTTTCCATGGCTGACCTTTATTGAATCACCCTCCGAATATGCCTCGTGTCAACCCGTTCGCTCGCCCAGTGATGGTTTGGTGAAGCTCGGGGACTTTGGAGTGGCCAAGGCAGCGATTGGGACGGGAGATACCCAGGGTGAAGGCACGAGAAAATGGGTATTTCTCAAAATGGTTGGTTAACTATGTTAATATGTTATATTTCTCAAAATAGCGTCCCAAATGGTTGGTCTCAAAATAATATAGTGTCCAAAAATGTCCCAAATGGTTTGTTCACTATTATATAACCATTGGTCATTTTATCACCCAGACAATGTTCGAAATGGTTGGTTGATTTATCGCCGATGGTTTGTTGATATCAATGGTAAATCATCCAGTTTACCGACGGGAGATACCGATGGTGAAGCCATAGGGTACCCCAAAATGGTTGGATAATTAAAGTAAATGGTAAACAAACTTGATGATAACTGCCGGTGCCCCCATTTTGAGAAACCACTGAATGGTTCAGAAGGAGGGGACTCAGATGCTTAACTACTTTTGGGTTCGTTAATTTTGGTGAATTGGCTGTGATTATGTCGGTAAATCAATAGTGGTTAATAATGTTGTTCATATGGTGAGAGATGACTGAAACTGGGTTGGCAAGATGAATGAAGATAACAGTTGTATCATGATGGTGAATTAATGATGGTGCATGATTTGGCTCATCAATGATTAACTCATGACAATTGTAAAAACGCCTCAATGGTGGATAAATGGTGGTTGATTGATGCTAAAATGATGGCTCGTGATGATAATCGTAGGGGATAGGCACCAACAAAAAGCATCGACAATGATGGCACGCGTATGGCACACGTTGGTTATGGGAAATAACTAAGGTTAGTAAGGATTAGTACTGGTTAGATAGTGACTAATCGTGATGATACATAATGACATGGTCAATCACGTTTGCAGGGTAGATGATCGTCAAATAGTGGCTGGTCGATGGTTGATCGATGGCTAATTATTGATGGTAAATGTGTGTGCTATGACTTTGAGTGACAAAAAGGGGGTTAAGAATGCTTAGTTATTCATGGCAGATGGCTATCAGTCTTTCCAAGCGGTGATGGGCATGGCCAATGGTGGTACCAACTTGGTGAGTGGGGAGCTATGGTGGGACCATGTTGGGGTACCTCTCGCTGTACCCATATGCTCACATCCTCCCACATCTCAGGATCATACGCGATAACTACTCTTTGGGAATGGGGCACCTTGGGCACCTTCACTAGGGGTCGTGCCGACAGCGTTGAGCTAGTCCACATCTAGGAACCTCCAGAACATTCAAGGACACCTACGGAAATCTAGGGACGTCTAAATAGGGAAAATCTCAGAAACTACGTGAGTTCATTGGGATTTCCAATGTCGGTTGTTCAACGTGAAGCGGTCGATTGGGATCAGAAGCCTGACCTGTACCCCAGAACAATCCCTGGTTGCATCTGCGTTTTGATTTCTTCTTGGGCGGGCCTTGTTTTTGGCGGTAGTCGCTGCAGAAGGGCTTGCACCCATTGCTGAGGAGGTTAGGTAGACTACACGAGCCTTTCCAAACACGCCAGAAACCACATAAAGGTTTGGCTATACTTTTTCACCGGGTACGTATCACCAGTGTTGCTTGTTATTATTGCCAAATCAGGATGACCATTTGGGTACACTGATTGGTCATGGTTTGGGTAGATAGTTTCTGTAGTTCCCATGACCATCGTTGATACTGGTGTTTTATGGGTTGTGGATGGTAGTCACAATCAAGCATCAAAGGGGTATGTAATTCAGCAATAACGGGCCACAATGAAAGCAAGATTCATTGCGATCCATGATCAGCTATGTTTCTTCGTGGTCATTCCGATGCTAATAGCCATCGTGCCGAATCGTACCCCTATTCATGGGCAATCAGGCTCATTATTCGTGATTGTGCAACACCACAACCACCATGATATCCCTGTAGCATCCCCTCTATTGATCAGGAAAATCTCAACTGGTCAATGTTGCTTTAGAGGGGTTGTGGTCCTTTCATGCCCTAACCCTCTTTGGCATCCCGAGCAATAACCCTTAAAGGGTTCTCTTTGATCAACAATGTTTACCAGTTAGTGGTACTGAATAACCATATCATAATGGTACTGAGTAATAACAGCAATAGTTTCTACAAGTGACTATAGGATCAGAATAATCCAAAAAATAGCAACTTCCTAAAGTTTCTCTACTTGATCCCCTAGCACCCACCATTGCCATCCCCCATAACAAACCATTAGTAAGGAATATCATCAATGTTATTTTCCTATTTTTGTTGGTGATTAATCCCCATAGATAACCATCATGTAGAATAAGCATCAGGACAACCATCAGTAACCCCTACTGTTGCTCATTTTCCCCTAGTATTTGCCATCAATAATGCCATTACCCCCTAGTATTTACATGTATTTACCATTCGGGGGCTAATGTCATCAACCATGAGCATCAACCATAACCATCACTCGTAAATCAATGTCACTAATGATAACCATGAGCATAACCTTATAAGCTGGTTAACCATCAATGATAACGGCTTATCACCAACCATAGCCATCCTATTAGCCAATGTTAACCATTAATAATCATAACCATAACGATTTATGAAAACCGCCATGAATGTCATCAACCATAACCGTCACATCGCACCATGCACATTTTCAGGTCTTGGCCGGCACCACGGTGATGGACAACATGACCTGTGTGGGCTCTCCCACCTACATGGCCCCTCGGTTGCGCACCCCTCGTTGCGGCGGAAGCTGAGCCAGGCAGGCGGATCAAATGCGCGCATGTGGGCGGATTTCTGGATAGACATTTATGGATTCTTTTAAAGGTATATATATATATGTGTGTGTGTGTATGTTCCTTTATATATGTAAGAAGTTTCTCTTTTTATGGTTGAAAGCAGGTTTTCAAACCATGTTTTAATGATGGTAGATGATGCCCGGTAGATGAGAGATGATGATATATTGTTTTTGACCAGCTTAATCATCCATTACGATTAATTACCCTTTAAATCTCATGATTTACCGTGGCCATCATATGGTTTTATGTTGCAAATGTCGGGGACCATTCATTGATCTTGAATCTATTTTTCATTCATATCAGTGTCCCTTCTCATGTGATTAAGGACCCATTGGCATCAATGTGCATGAGAAAACTTATAGTTTATTCAGGCAACATGGGTACTGGACAGCCTTGTTGAAAATCAAGATTGGGCTGGAGTCTCAAATGGAAAGCCGCGAGATGCAACCCAGCAGCAAGATATTTGGAACTGTTGAGATGTTCTATGTACAATATATATATATAATATATATATTACATTTTTAAATCTGATTTACTATTGTTGCTTTTCGGGGTCATCAGTTTGCTGATATTCAATCTTGCCTCATTTAAGTGTCTTATCAATGATCTCTGAGGAAACAGATGACTTAGAAATTGGCGGATCCTTTGGAACTACTGAAAGCATGTGAGTTTCTGGCCGGCATCAGCAATGCTGTGGCCTTGATCGCTCACCCCGTGCTGAAGGCTTTGGTGGACAAGTTGGCTCGGTTGCATGCCTGTGCCAAGGCTCTGAACTTGCATGACCTTGTGGACCGTTGCTTCCTGGAACTCTGTGAGGTCAAGCTTGGCCTTCTGCCGGCGGGCATTTGGCCCTTGCCTGCTGAGAAAAGTTAGCCAAAGTACGGTTGGAAGAAGGCAGACATGCCGGTACAGAAAAGCAGGTTGCAGTGGCAAGTTTGACAAAGATTGAACCTCAGAAGCGCTCTCAGCCAGAAGAGAATACCAAGTCTTCTGAAACCCCTGGTGCGAAGAAGCAAACGGCACAGGAGTTGTTTGGCGGTGATTTTCAAGACATTTAGAAAGATGGCTGTGCTGCACAGGAAACTCTACCCATCTTATTTTACGATTGAATTGATTTATGAACATTTTATCTATATGTTTGTATATACGTACTTGAACATTAGGAATTGGTGCTGTACTTGTGGCTTCGGCGGAGAATCGACCGGACACATATGACTGCAAAAAACGCTGAATAACACGAAATAAGGCTCATTTAATCTTCTTAACGCTACTTTAGGCCCCCAGAGTTTTTAATATGATATGGTTTTGGGTCAATACCTTGTTCTTCTGGTGAGCATCACTCAAATGACCAAACTAATCTTTGTTTGGGTGTGAACTATTGCCCATTTGTTTGGATGGCTAACCCATAACTATATAGTTGGTTTGTCCCCTGCTCTTGTTGGTTACCACCTGTTGTCAAGCACAAGCCAAGTGTTTAACAATATAACCATCATAATAATTTGTGTTTTAACAACATTTGATTAATCTTTGATGATTTTGATGATATAAAGCGGGTAGCTTATATACCAATGCCATTCATGATCAGGTCAATAGTTTTAAATCATTCGGTGATACATGTTATCTATAGTTATTTACAGGATGTTTATCTTCACAAATAGATCCATGGCAATAATGAATATAATGAGTAGGTGCTAGTGCCTGATTATTCAACACTTGACCTGTTATTTTATCTACTAAAGAACTATTAAACTAGTGATTTATTGTGATTATATTTTATTGATTAGTCATTATACCTTCAATCATTCCCTTATCTATATTGCTGCATATTCCCTGACCACTGGGGGCACCTAGGCGCCAGAGATCGTGTCGGGGGATCCCTACGGTGCAGCCTGTGATGTGCGGAGACCTGTGGCCTTCGGTGGGTGCCGTTTCGACACGGCATGTTTGGAACTAGGGTGGTTGATGGTTTGTCTACAGCTTATGTATGGATAATATATGGTTAATGTATGATTCGCCAAATACAAAAATAAACAATTTGTTTTCGACGGCTAATTGGTGAATGGTGGTTGGCTGATCACCGTTAATGAGATTGATAAGGATGGTTGTGATCTTGAACAATGATACTAAGAACAGGATTCGTTGCAGGGTTGTTGCTATTAGGGCTAGTGGAAAATAGCAATATAATATGGGGGATGGTCAATGCTGGTGATCATGAGTTGAAGGGAACCATGTGGCGTTGGGAATGGTTGATGGTGTTGAATCCTGTATGATGGCTGATCATGGTTAATCATGATCGATGATGGCAAATGATCAATCATGGTGGCCATTTAATCGCGATTATCAGCAGATAGGTACGGTGAACCCAAAATAGTTGAACAGTTGTTTATACAAGGGAACATCCGTTCAAAAAACACTAGGAGGATTACCATCAGATTTCGGGGAGTTTTGTGATTTGGATCCAGCATTAATGACTGGCTGATCAAGTGATAGCAATAAAGCAAGATGCCAGCGATGGTCTGGGGTCGACCATGATGATTGCAATGAGTAGGTTGCTGACAATGGTTGGTGCATTGTGTATGCATGATTGTCGGCAATGACCCTAATTACTCAGCGGCGATCGTTAATGTTGAAAATTAGTGTTGAACAATTATGATGACAATGCCGATTATTTGATTGTTGGCTGGGTTATTGCCAGCGGTTTACGGACCATGATGTATGAAGAGGCTCATAGTTTCCACAACATTCATGTGTATAGTATATCTATATTTAGATATTCATATAGTTGTATATATATATATATATCACTGCTTCAAAGGTTATTGGCGATCAAATGCCGAACATTTTGCACCAATATTTAGTGATATTCTGTGACGGTTAGTGCTGTAAGGGGACTCATTACTGATTGGCCTGTTTTTGGTGTACTCATACTCCGGTTTTCTCGCAGAAGGGTACGCTGTCAGCTTGCGTGCGCCTTTTGGTTGCTTAACCCAGGGAGGGTTGGATCGTATTTTTGTGAGAGCTTAATTGGATCTCCAAGGCATGTCTTGCACAGATGGGCTCACAGCTTCCGCAGGCTATCCTCATATGGTCAATGATATATACCTCATCAATTGTTTTTATCAGGTGTTCATCTCATGCAATTAAAAAGTAGCCTCGTGGAAACTAGCATGAACCCTCCCAACTAGCTATTCCAAGTGCGGAGGCCGATCATCCAGCCCTATTTAGGCCAGTTGCTATTAGTTTCCAGGAGTGTACCTCAATTGCTAATCTCACGTAGTCATTTTACACCCTCATTTTTCCTAACAAATCCCAGGCCCATGGGTAATCCCAGGCCCCCCATGGGCAAAAACAAGGCCCGCGGAATCCAAAACGCGCAACCCATCAGCCGTGGGTACCACCGGTGGCCTCGCAGGTGTGGAGCCTCGGAGTGATCCTCTACGAGTTGAGGCCTCAGCTGCAGCCACGGTGGAAATAGCACCGTTGATAGACAGATTGAGCCAATCTTTATCGTTGAATTTTTGGTTTTAGCTTTACAAGTACCGGTGTGATCGCTTGCATGGCTTTCAATATTACAAGTTAGGGCAGTAGCTCATGGGGGACCCACCTCGTATAGCGTCGCATAGTTCCCCATGGTTTCCTCCATCGAGTTTGGCCAGCGATGCCAAGTCACCTGCACAACCTGCGCACTTAGGATGGCAAGTTTCCAAAGACCCTTCGAAGGACGCAGTCTCCTGTCTCGAAAGTGACCACAGTTGGTGGAGAAGCCATGACACATGCAGGTCATGGTAAATGACCCAGGACACTAGTTGATTGGATGATTTCGGTCAAACACCTGATTATATTTTTGACAATATACATACATAACGACGTCGTTGATTGACCACTCTTACCATGGACGACCTCGGCAAGAGAAGATCGCCTGGGAAATTGCGATGACACTCACAAGAGATACTTCGTTACGGGACCATGAGACACGCATGTCGCAACAAATTACCCGTAGACGAAGCCTCCTGTTCGTCAGCAATCAAGGCAACCGACGGCATCAGTACCATATTTGACAATCATTGAACACAGCCATTTACCATGATTAACCCATACTAAACCATCATTAGGGAACCTTAAGCCGACTTGCTTTGACTGACCTTGTATCCAGCAGTTTCGAAATAGCTGGAATTTTGGAATGCGGTCAGGTAAGAATTACAGTACCACTTGATCTTAGAATATTTTAGATAGTTTCATCCTCCTTAGCCCACGTTCAGAAAGCAGCAGGAGTTGCTGAGGATGACCAAAGGCTTGGCAAAATGCCACTACGGCGAAACATACAAAAACACATGAAAGGTCGATTCGATTCAACTCCGTTTTGACCTCCAATCATTACTACTTTGAGTTGTTCATTCCTCGTTGTTTGACATGTTCGTTGGTGCCCTTTGGTTGGAAATCCCCCCGCAAGGGGCATCCCCACGTCAAGCCACCATTCAACCAGCAGCCAGACCCTACAAAAGGGTACCCTTGTGTGAAACATGATCCTCCAGCCCCCGGCACGGTCAAGCTGTTAGTGCCGAGGAATGCGGACGATATTCCTACATGATTTGTTTCTAGCGATGCACATCAAAGGGTGCAAAAAAAGAGACAAGATCTTACAAAATATCAAATGCTCAATGCATTATTTATCAGATCTTTGCACAACAAAAGTAGAGCCCTGCAAGGTGGGCCCCCTTACTTAGCCAACTTGGGTTATAACTAGGGTAACAACCAGTTATGGTCAGTACCACCAGCGACTGCTCACGCTCAAAAATTGACCATGGCAGCTGAGCAGTCGCCAGACCCGGTGCCGTTGAATGCCCTTCACCAGGTCTGGGTGAGCTGGTGATGCGGATCTCCTCAGGGCAGTGTCCTGGACGGCAGGGTGAAACATGTGGGGTTGGTACGGGATAGTGGCGAAGTATGGTTGACCATATGGCTATGGGTCAATAGTTATCAACCAATAATGGGGGAGAATGACCACCAATACTAAGGGAAACAATGGTCAATGATAGGGGAACCAGGGGTACAGGGTTTTGACCCACAGCCATATTAATGATATGAGTTGGTCATGCTTCATGATAGATGGGTGTTGAATTATGGTCATTGTTGACGAGAGTGTTGGTTGCTGAATGGTGCATCATGGTTGCTGAATGGTGCATCATGGTTGATGAATGGTGCATCATGGTTGATAGTGGCTAGTGTTTGCTCAGTATTGGTGAATGCTGGCCAATTCTTTTCAACCATGCCAAGCAGGAGTCATGAATGTGGGCACCCAAAAAATATCTGGGCCTTGACAATAGCTGTTTCGTTTTCCCCTGTGGGGGTGCACGCCGACCACAAAGTGTTAGCGGCGTTGACTCTCTGTCAGCGAGAAAAGGGATGGTTTGGGGTTTGGCTGAAGGTAGCTTTGGGGATGCTTATGCCGACGTGAAATACACCAAAAAACTCTTGGGAACCACCATGAACCACCATATTGGTTGATTTTAGGGGCAAGAAAAACACATGGGAAATTGCAGGAGTTTTTTAAGCCCCAAAATCGGTGTAGGTTTCTTTTGGAGGAGATGGTTCTCCTCATTTTTTTCTCCTCCTCGCTTCCTGTCCCTTTTTTCCGTTCCTCCTTTTGCAAGGATGCCAGTACAAGGAAACCACGGAAGGTTACATTTTCAGCCCCTCTGAAAGGGATTGATATGACGTAGCCTTGGTTGGTTGATCATCGGCTTCCACTGGTTGTGTTGCCCCGGCGATTGGTTGCATCAACCTATTCATTCCACCCATGCCATGGGGTTACTCAGTCATGTCCTCCAGGTTCAAAGAGCTGAAGGAACACCTCCAGGATAAGTTGGGGCACCTCAGACGCTGGTTGAGTTGCTTATGGCAGCTGCTACCTTCGATAGATGTGGAAAGTCACCATGTAGCAATCGGATCTCCAGCAGGTACAAGTCTTTCAAGCTGTGGAGCCCACTGGGAATATGCTTTAAAAAACATGCTTGACGGTAGAACTACCCAGGAACATCGGTGATAGAAGCGCAGAGACACGAGAACAGTTGGCATGTTGGCAGCTGAGTTTCAAGCATCCACGCGTTGGCTTGCTGGACAGCAATCCATGGTTGGGTGAAGGGCTGTTCACTCCCTCAGCCGCTGCGTACAGCCCGTGAGGCAGCCTGCCTTGTTCACAGGCTGGTAGCTTGCGGTCATTTTCCCAGGTCGACCCGGAGCGCTCCAAAGATGGACCATCACAATCCATGTCAAAGTTACCACCCGGCCGTGACCCAAAATCATCCAAAATCCCCACATGCCTAGCGATGGGCGCCATCGGTTACCTGCCTTGGAAACAAACCATGCAGATTACATTTGGGGGGGCAGCTCAAGTTCTGGACACGGGTTATGCTTCCAACTCCGTTTTACTATGATTCATGGGCATAGGATGGCATCGGGCACTACAGGTTTTTCCCTTCCACGCAATGTTTTCAGCCAAAGCTGCTTGGGATTCGCTTCAGTAGCAAGTTGTGAGCATGTGTCTCCTAACACATTCGCGACTGGTGGTTGTTGGATTTGCGAAGGATGGCCAAGAAACGGCCACTTCATATGTTGCAAAGCAGATTTCAATCATGCCGCATGACACATCTCCCCCCCTATATTTGGACTTCTCTTTTGGGGGGCATTCGCATCACGCTGCGGACGAAGTATGTGTTGACCCATCTCATTGCCAAGAGATTGGCCGAAAGTTCACATGGAAAACAATGGTTAGTGATGGTTGATGATGGAATGGTTTTGAGCCATGGTAATTTGTTTCAAAGTGCAGCTTGATTTGTCACAACCTTTTGCAACAGCCACCGCCATTGCGCCGCTTGGTCAACGCGTCAATCTGCGTGTGTGGGCGATGGATGCGAAAGAAACCACGATCACCACACATGTGGGGCTGCCCAATGGAGCAGGGACCGGAAGTGGTTCAGCTGATGTTGAAACTTGGTTGGGGCCTGATGGTTCCCTGGTCAATGATGCTTAAAGATGGTGAACACATGTGATAGGATTGTGAATGGTTGGTGCTGCACTGGTTGGTGTATCCAACACTTCAGTTCTAAATGGCTGATCAGTGCTCAATTCATCATGGGTGATGGTCCTGCGGGCATGATATATTTTCATCAGCGCCGGATGGTCGTTTTGAAAAGGACTTTGCCAGATCCAAACCGGTCCGGAAAGTAGCACTACAACTTCTCATGATTAAAACCATATTTGGATCATTTTGGACATATATCTGGGTGATGTTAGGTAGGACTAAGCCCTCAGGGATTGGTGACGACTTTCCAGGAAGTCGTGGATCCATCGGGGCCTGCTACAACGTGTGGAGTCTGGTCACCCGGGGATGGTCATCCACCTTTGTCCACATCCCAAAGATCCCAAAGCTATGACCAGTCACCGGTTGGTTCTGAGTTGTGACCCATCCCAACATCCTACACCCATCGTAAGCCCTCATGTTATATCGAACGCCAGTGCAGTGCAAGAGGGAAAACGCGGGTGGCTGGGTGGCTGGTACTTTGGGACCATTGTGGTGGCACCTCCGCGCTAAGGTGCTGAACACTGCCACTGGTAAGCCTGCGGCTGGTCTTCGTGTGCGATTGATGCCCGGCATGTTGGGTCATGAGTGGCCTAGGATCATCGAGGATGTTGGGTGATGTTGGTGATTTCTACGATGGATGTACTATCCGCCATTCGGGCTGGCCGCAGATGGTGGTACCCCAACCTGCCGAGCCAATGATCGTCATTAGGGGAAGTGACAAGCGAGTTGAAGGTACATCATTCATGGGTAAAGCCATATGTGGAAGGATGTGTTGGAATGGAGTTTACTTGTGTTTACTTTGGGACGAGGGAGGGTGAAACAAGTCAGTAGGAAATCCTCGTTTAGCTATGAGGTTTGTAGACCTAATATATAATTCCTTCGCTCAATGTGCCATCATTTATACGATGTTTTGCCTCCCGCCTCCCTCATCAAACATTGCGAAAGGCGTTTTATTAGTGTTCCGCATCATTTTCACGGCATCTTGCTGTGAATGGTTACTGGGTGACATGCAGTTTTGCCTAAGGAGCTGTGGAGAACATGAGGATGGCGAGCTGCAGTGGAAGACAATCACGGACGGGTGCTTGCAGCTTGCAGGAGTGTTGTTCCATGCTGAAATGGGTCTATGATTGATGCAAATTTGCATGATTGTTGTTTCAATAGGGCTGCAAAAATTGATTTCTGAATGATACAACACTTTTAGGTGATGCTTCAATTCCGTAGACTCCTTGGCAGAGCGACTGTGACATGTGGTGGCCCTGCGGGTTGCCTTTGAAGCAAGCAAAGGCAAGAGTCCACCCCCAAATCATCGCCCGTTGGTACCCCAATCGCTTCTCAGCAATCCTAAAAGCACTGCCTTGACATCCCCAAGATAAAGAGATGTACCATTTCAGGATATTTGAGGAGGCAATGTTCGCAAAAATCCTTCAAAAACTCGGGACATCTCCACACATGCTCGTGGTTTTCGCTGGTGGTTGAGCCGGTATCCTGCGGTACTCCATAGCTTACCAGCCCGGCTGAATGATTGGCCCTTTCAAGATAGATCACTTGTGGCAGACCTGGTTGGTTTACTATCATCAGCTATTATCAGTGAATAATATGCCTATAAACTTACCAACAATATGTGTGCCGGCATCTCGGGCATCCCATGACGGAAACACAACTATGTCACCATGCATCATCTTTACAAACATGTCTTGATATTTTTTATCTGTCATAGATGGATTAATAATCATGAACATTCGACCAGATTATCCCTCACTTTCGGGGGAAAATCTTCAGGATACTCTCGTTTTGGCCACCAATTTGTAGGATTTCTCAGTCGATTTCCCCGTGTTTCGTAGCCAGTTCTATGCGTCATCACTTGGTGCTCCGCTTTTGGAGGAGTCCTCCACCGGCCTCGATGGCCGCCTGAGCATGGCGTTGGCGAAGCCGTTGAGTCAGGGGGAGGCCAGTGGACTTTGGGGAGTTTGGGGCGTAGAGGACAGGGTTCCGTTAACGATTTCAATAGCCAGGATGAATGTTTGATGATGAATGGTGATGATAGTGATGATTCATGAATGATAGTTCAACAGCCAATGAATCTCCAATGAATGATACTTATGTTATTAACAATGGAGAACAGTTGATTACTTACCAACAAGTGGCTGGTGGTTGGGAGCGAGGCCAGGAGCCAGGGGTGGCCCTGCCCGGCCGCCCCACAAGCGGCCGCTCACCAAGTGGTACAAACACCGATGGAGGACCATTTTCCCAAGACGATCAAGTGACGGACCAACTCATCGAGCCATTCGTTGGTCCAACCAACACTTAACATCACTTTGGTTAATACCACGTGAAGACTTTAAGCTTTATGTCACCTTTGGCTAATAACAAATGATGAACCCCTAGTGGTATTCACAATTGCCCTCCTTGTATGAATCCAGTTGTTGGCCCGATTGTTGATGATGTTTGATTCTTTCAGCCCTTGCGATTTTGATCACTGCTAGCCATTGCTAGTGATTACCCATCATCAAACTAACACTTCAATCATTGTTACCCTTCGTTGGCCAGCATTATTGCCAGTAACCATTGCCACTTATATCACATTTTTATGTTCAATTGTTGTCAACCTTTGGCCGTAGCCATCCCTAACCGTCATCGCCCACCATCCCCAACCATCATCAACTAACTACCCACTACTAGCCATGATTACCCATTAATTTAAAACCAACTCCTTCACCATCAGCCATAACTAATCATCCCTAACCATCATTGGCCGACATCCCTGACCATCAGCAACCAACCAACCACTGCTAGCTGCTAGCCATGATGAACCACTACTTAACCATTCTTGGGTCCCTCACCATCCCTAACATTCTTAGCCATCGTTGGCATCACCTATCGACTAGGGTTCCATCCCTAACCATCCCTAACCATCCCTAATATTCTTAGCTGACTAACCATAGTTGCCCAGCAGTAGCCATCACCAATCCTAGTTTGCCACTGTCACCGCGAGGTCTTTCAGCTCCACTTCGAAACAACGGAGCACTTCAGCACCGAAGGCAGGGTAGCCACCACCCAGCCACCACGGGGCACACGGGCGACCGTGGGACACGCCTAAAAAGGTATAGGGTTTGGAGGTTTTCAGCCTCCGAAATATCCGAGAATTGAGCTACAAAAATGTTGGTGAACTCGGGGCCAGTGCAGGGCTAGTGACAGTCTAGGAAGGATGTTGCACACATCAGCGGTTGATGTAGCAGATTTGGGATCTGAAACTGACTCAGTTTTTGTCGTGGCTATTGCGGGGGTGGCAAAATTCAAGGAACAGCTGGAACATACATTCTGAACTTCGATCCTCGAGGATTGACGAGTGCTACTGTCACCACAATCCACAGCTTTGAATGAGTGTTAAGATGTGTTGAGTATCAACCATGTAAAGCATCCAAAAACCATTGATTGGCCATTCTGTTTTTTAAACCAGTAAACAATTAACCATTGATTAATCACTATTTAGTCATCTCGACGGAATTAAGCTACTCAAAAATGTGGAGACAATGTATCAACGATTGAGCATTGTTGAACCATTTTATTACCAATCGGGAAAAACAATTAATGAGAAGCCATCAACAATAAATCGACCAACAACAATTTATTACCAACCATACTTCATTGGAAAAACAAGTCATCGACCATCAACCGAGTCAGCAAGCCGCCAGAGTAGTCAGGCGTGGAATGCTTCTACCCCTTCGTGCAGGTGATCTTCAGGATCCTGGACCCTGAGCCACCAAGCTGCAAAACGAAGTTGTCAGGGTCACCAAGCAACTACTGGGAATAATCACCAACAAAAATAGGGAAAACAATGGTTAATGATAGGGGAACCAGGGGTACAGGGTTTTAACCCACGGCCAGTTGGATCAATGGCTAATGATAGTGGCAATGGCCTAAGCAAGAATTCTGTAGCTACTCATTGAGAAGTTGAAGCTGAATCATGGGTGTAAATGTTGGACCCATGGTTACTTGATTTAAAGTGGTTGGAGTGCAGTTTGAGATGTATCATTTGGTTCTAGTGGTATTATAGACATGACATGCTTGAGTTAAACTGAGACACTAAAGACTAGCACTGACTCAGCGATACCACGACTTGCAAAGCCGGGTTCAACAATAGCTGCGAGCAATCCAGCAACACTAGCAGAGATTTGTTTCGCACATGTTGGAAGGAGTCGTGGGAGGACTTGATATCAGGAGAGGATTCCTGCTTTGGGAGGCCTGATGGTTGGTGGCATCCAAACATATATATATATATATCTATGTATGTATTATGTGATTGACACAGCTGGCAGCGGGCCCAAACCAAGATGAAGAGCTTCCCAAGCTCAAGATCAAATGAGGAAATCCCCAAAGAGAAGTCAGCCCTGTGACTCACACCACACGCGCCAGCACACAGCTGCTGGACTTTTCACCTGCCGCAATGCGCTGTCCAACAGCGAGATCCACGCCCACCCACCTCGCGGCTTGAGCCAGCCGACGATCGTGGAAATGACACTGACCTGGCTTCACAGCAAGGAGGATACATCTGTGGGAATTCACACTCCCGAAACTTTCTTTTGCTGTGAAACTCGTTCAGAGAGCCAGTTCTGAGCCAATTTCCGATGAGCATTCGTTTGTAAACTGGAGTCTTCATCAAAGAGCTGGAAGGCTCCTTGTTCCAAAACAATTCGGAGCAAGGAGGCATCCATGGGTTTTGTTAAAGGATCTGCCAACTGCAGTGACGTGGGTATCCAACGGAATTTGCAGTGCTCTTGGCAACGTTCCTTTATCAGAAGCACTTCCAGAGTTGTGCGGTATTCTTCACATGTGGGCATCGCTCGACGACTTACAAGATCAAACAAAGATTTACAATCTGTGACAACTACGGCATGACGCATACGAGAAAAGGAAAAAGCAGGGTTTCTCCAATCAAATTGATCTACCATGAGTGTTCCCCAGAGAAGTCGACACCATCCCATCTTATCAACGCTACGAGACATCGAAAATGCTTCAGCTGATAACCTGGATCGCACCACACGGGCAATCTTCTTGGATGACCAGGTGAGAGGACTCAGAGGAGCCTTCTGGTTGGCATCTAACTGAGGAGTGGTTGCACAAACCAAGGTTCCTTGAAATGACGACAACTGTTTGGGACTTGCAAAAGAGGCATCTCCAAAAACAACATGAGTCAAATCCTGAGGCGAGATTGGTCTGAAATAAATACAAACATCCGATGTCAGTTGAGCTTCACGAAGAACTTTGTTGGCTAACATGAGAGTTTGAACCGTGGGTCGTGACAACTGTACTTGAACTTCTCCCAGTTTCGAGGCCATGTCTGGTCGGGTGTGTGTGGTGGCATACTGAAGACTACCGATCAAAGCTCTAAGTCGTGACAATTCACTCTCCGTGGCAAGATCTTCAGATTGTTCTCTACGCTTCTTACCAATGTCAATCGACGAAATGCTTTGAACATACTCTTTCTGTGATGCTTTGATGCTGAAATCGGGGTTCTGTTCCAGAAGTATTCCAGTGAATACAAACTTGCGTTGCTTATACGCCCCGAATGGCAAGACCTTACGCAACATCTCTACACGAGAAGGAAACCATTCATCACCTCCGCAAACTCCGTCGTCCACGTGAGTCCCCAGAACCCCGTGGAGGGTACGAACACCATTCTTGACGGTCTCCAGGTAATGAATGCATGGTTCCAGCGGGTGAACTTTGAAACCCAGTTTCTGTAACTGACCAGATAATTCCTTGTAAAATAACAGCGGTGCGTCCACTCGCCCGTAGGCGTTGCCTACCAGTGCACATACCTGATCTGATGGCAACTGAAGTTTATCTCGAAGTTCCCGTGGTGGTTCCATCGCCAAAGGGTTTCGTTCATCTGCTTTACCACGGAGGAAAGCCGTTTTAATGTCGAAGGAGGTCAAGACCCAACGTTGTGATGAAATGATCTGCAAAATAGTATGTCGCCCCTCTCTGGTGAGAGTAGGCGCATCTCTACTTACCTCTGTCAGTTGCGGATCTTGATATCCTAAAACAACCAATCTGGCCTTCGCTTTGCGAGATGAATTGGAACCATCTTCTGACGTGTCCTTCCACGTCAGCACCCATCTTGACTGGAGGATCTGATTAGGATTGAGGTGTTTTCGAAGGATTGGTTTCAAGGCACTTGTTTGGATCCAACAATTCAACTCAGCATCCTTAGCAGCATTGAATAACTTCTGATCTTCTACGGAGAGATGCTTCACATTCACCTCAGCTCGAGCTCGCTTGCTCGCAGACGCTACCTGTGCCAATTCTTCCGGCTTCGAAGATTGAGCCCAGCTCAGAATGTCTTTCTGAGTAAGAGGCACTTCCAACACAAAACATTGTTCTGAACTACGTGTGAGTGGTTCTTCCAAAAACGGCAAGTCATCTTCTGCTAAACATACATCATTGCAATGACCACCTTGAAACTCTGTCCAGTTACAAATGACGTCCTGTGATGGATGAGTGTTCAGCACTTCAGAGCAGTTCAAGATCTCTGCAAAGTGACTGTCACCCTCGGCCTCCGTGGGTTCTTCCTCTACGGCACTTCCAGGGTCTGCAATGGATCCAACGGGAGATTCAGGAGGACCAGATTCTACAAGGCTCTCCGATGTTCTTTCACTTTCAGGTTGGTCGCTAAACTGTTGACTCAGAGGAGGATCGATCTCGATGTTCGGAGACGGAACAGCTACACTAGGACTATACTCACTCTCTAGCAGTTCAACACCGGAAGGATCTGGACCTTCATGTGGCTCCCGGGGTTCATCAACATTAGGAGCTCCGATCAGGGAATTCCATTCTCTGATGGAGGCTGGGCGAAGACTCTCAGGCGAGCTCCGAAGCATACGATCTCCATGGGATATCCATACAATCGATGAACCATCAGTGCACAACACCTTAGCTGGACCACACCAACGGCCAGTCTCCCTACGATTGGCTTTCATCCTTTTGTGCCAATACATTACATACTGTCCTGGAACAAATGGACCTCTCATGGGACATGATCTCCGGAGTAGGGCACGGCGAATTGATGCGTCGTTGTCAGCAAGGAGAAATTGCTTCCGGGCAGCTGAACGAATTTCCAGGTTACGCCGAAATCTCTCACCTTCCAAGTCCTCACCGATAGCTAGACTATGGGACATGGCATTCTCATCTGAAGTCAGTGATGCTGGGATTCTGGATGATTTTCCTAGCACGATCTGTTCAGGTGAATAGCCCTGGTGACGAGTGAGAGCATTCTTGGCCTGGAAACAAGCACGGAGAATCATGTCGAACTCCGTCACATCAGCGATGGTCTTCTCTCCATCAAAACGGTCAAGCATGTTCTTGAGCACCGCTCCATGACGTTCAATTCTACCCTTCTGCCATGCTTCCGTGGTCAGTTGGATGATACTGCCATTCTGTTGAAGGAAGTCAAACCACTGATCTGATCGAAATTCTCCGGCAGGATCAGAGTACACTACGTTCGGGTTACCAGCCCATGATGACCACATGTTACCGAAAGCATCAATGACGTGCTCACAATGGCGGTTCTCAAGACGCTTACCCAAATGGAAAAGTGAGGATTCATCAATGCAGTGCAATACTAACACTTGAAATCCTGCACGACCACGCCAGAAAAATCCATCCATGCCTATCACATCATTGAATTCCTTGGGTTCATGAAGTCTGGATGGTCGTTGGTGCCGGATAGAGGTCGACTCGACACATGCATCACAAACATATTCACGGGCTGCTTGAACTATTGCGTCAGCAGCACCTTGAACCTGCAAATGACTTGCGAGGACCTGAGGATCAGGATGTCCCAGTTGCTTGTGCAATTTGATTATTAAGTCACTCTTTTCCTGAGAACTCAAATTTCTGAACTTGGGACCATGTAGGGGTATTGGAGGTGGTGCCCATCCCTCGCAAGCTTCATTGGAGGTTCGCTCAGTGACCTGGGGCCTGACGACGACAGGATCAGGAGCGGCCGGATTCGGTGGATCATCACCGGCAACTTCAGGAGATGCAGCTGGCTGGGATTCAGAAATGGAACGTCGACCAAAAATGGTAAGAGTTAAACTGCTGGGCACATGTTTGCGAATGCGAAATTGCCTGGTTGCATTGTGCCAATCTTCTACTTGTCCTACAATGATTTCTCCTGATTCACGATGTTTACTTACTGTTACTCTCAACGGATAGTCTCGGGATGCTGGTGCCTGCAAAGGTACCTGATACCTTTCTGTGCCTCGACAAATGAAGTGACTCTCAGGAATCATGTCGGGTATCAATTGAGATATGCGATGTTGCAAATCTGAATCCACGGAACATCGGTGGTTACCCACTCGCGGTGCCTGAGATTGCAGAGCTTCCAAAATCAACTTCCACTGTTCTGGGATGGAAGGTCTTGAAGGAAGGCTCTCGGAATTGCTGGCTTCAGGAACTAAGCTAGCCGGATTGCTCACACTTGGCATGGATACATCTAGATCAATGGGAGCATGTCCAGAGGCAGCAGGAAAAGAAAATCGCAGTTTCTTCTGAGGTGGTTCATCCTGCATGTAAGCTTGTTCATCTAAACCCACATGGTCATGGTGTGTCATGCTCAAATGCTTGGCAATCTGACTCGCGAAGCCAGTGCAATATGTGGCACAGAATTGGCTCAGTCTCTGGGACTTGCCGGCTATGCTGGCATTTCCTTCGATCCGTTGGTGATCATGATTGGAAAGACACTTGCGGTCATGAAGAAAATGAAACAACTGTTTTGATGATGTCACAACAACACTGCTTTTCCGAATGAAAAACCGAGTTTTGGGCACATGGAGTCCAAAACGACACATGTCAAACTGAGCTGATACCGCATGTGGAAACACTCTCTGCATGGGTTTCTGCTTGAGAAGATGGGAACCTAGAGGCTGTTCAACATGGAAGTGTTTTCCTTTCTTTACCTGATACAAGCAAAGTTGAGCACATAACCGAACATGAACTTGTTGAGCCTCTTGCTTGGCAGTTATTTGATCATAGAGTCGAAGGCTCTTCCATTTGTTAAGGTGTGTCCACCCCGACCATGGGCCGCATTCGGGGGCCAACCACACATGCTCCGGTTGGAGCCGTTCGATCAACTGCCATAGCTTGTATCTACCTGCGAATGTAGCCAGATCCCCGTCCCTCTTAGTGAATCTATAACATGTCAAACCCAACCTTCGAACGGCCTCAGTCAGGGGGCTGTGATCATTTGCATAGATCTCGAGCAGAAACACGGATCGATTGGTCTTGGAGCTCACTCGATCGTTCAAGTCCTGGATGAGAGAGTTCTCTACCGATTGACAAACATGATTGATTCTATCCTGAACTCCTGAGCTGTGATACTTCTTCCAAGGAGATTCATTCACTAGGAATTGCTTCATGGATTTCACATCCTGATGCAACTGACTTTGGCTTATCCATGCGGTCTCATCCTGACTCATGCCTCCAAGTTTGGACGAACTGTGCGACAGTATCGGACAAAATCCTTCTGTTCGTCCGACAGATGCTGATAACGAGAGATGCTCCATTGGACATATCCCGGATCGGTCCGAAGCACGAATTCGAACGTGTGACCGCGATGTTTCCTGCCCCAGCTCACTACGAAGTTGCCCCACTCTTCCAAGGTCAGGTTGCCAGGCAGAGGAAGGGCCAACGCTGGCACTGCGTTGTTGGACCCCGTTGCTGGAGTCACCATCGTCTCCACCACGAACTCCTCTTCCTCGAACACTTCGGTCCAAGCATGACTCGCTGCAGTCGATGGAGGAGTCCTGAGAGGGATTCCCGCAATGGCCTTGGGGGCCGGCGTGGACGCCGGTCTGCTCTGTGGAGTGGCCAAAGGCGTTGAGCTCGATGATGCTCCTCGAACAGGAAGAGGAGGAGTTCTCTGGGAGTTGGCTTCTGGAGGAGCTTGAGTGCGACGACCATTCTGAGGCACTTGCTGTTGATTCATCAGGGACTCGAGCAGTTGACGTTGATTCTGGAGCTCGAGCATCATGCTTGTCAGATGTTGACCCGCTGCACCTTCGAGGTCTTGACTGTTCTCTTCGATCAGGACATCCTGTTGCTCCAACTGCTGCACGAAGGCTTGCAGTAGGAGCGTCAGCAGCCCGATGACGGACTCGGCCACGGTCTTGAGGGCTGACACCATGCTCGGCATGTTGGGTGGCTCGATCGGGGAAGTCACAATCCGGCGATACCACTGGAGGTCTGCTGGAGCACGGCTTCCGACGGACATCCTTCTGAAACATGCTCTTGTGTGATGAGTGCTTGGCGAATGAAAACTTGCTGGTTGGCACAAGTGATCCCAATGACATTGATTTATCCCCATCAATATCACTATCCCGCACTTGTGAAATTGGCGGCTTACTATCTTCATTGACATTACCCACAAAATCATTGGTGAGATTGCGATGGTCAGGTGGTTCACAAAGATCCAACCTGTCCAGTAGATACAAACCGGTAGGACTGAGTGACAACTTGATTGGCTCTGAGCTAACACGAGGGAGGCAGCAGCTATCAGTCTGAGTATCCAAAGTGCCCTGCAGTGATTTGAAAGCCCTCTTGGAAAATAGAAAAGGGGTGTTCCCAGTCACTACTTCCACTGACAACCACAGCTTCCGATTGCCGGTGCATTTGAGAGGAAGTCTTACCTGATACATGCTAGTCAAAGACTGATTGTTGCCAAAACGAAATTTCACCTGACTGGATCTGGTGGTGATGGCTTCCTGAACATGTGTCGGCAGCTGTTCCTGCAAGCGCTTCAATGTTTTGTCACCTATGATGGATCTGCTAGCTCCGGTGTCCAAAATGGCCCGGGTGGCACTCTCAGCTTGTGAGAGCATGATCATGGACGAAGGCTCATCGGTCAGCAAAGGTCCAGGTCTCCTCAGCGATGGGGCTGCGGACTTGATGAATTGTCCGTGGCGAACTGGCTTACCTGTCTGCTTAAGGAAACGTGACATGCGATGATGAAGATTATGTTGAGCCTCTACCTTGGATGTATGCCAACTGACAAAACATGCTGCATGGGAACATGAAAACTGCGGACATGATTCGGATGCTTCAGGTTCGGATTCCACTTCGGAGATGGACTCATCCAAAGCGGTGGCTGCATCAAAGCTCATGAATGGCTGGGTGAACACTACGTTGGCTGTGGCAGCCGATGAGTTCATGGAAGAGTTTTCTGCTTGATTCTGGGGACACTCAGCTTTCCAGTGTCCGAGGACACCGCACTTTCGGCATCGACTCTTGGCGATACGGGCCAAGAGCTGTTCACGGCCCTTGGAGTAGCCCTTGGACTTGGATTTTCCCTTGCCGCCAAAGCCTTTGCCCCCACGACCCTTGGTGGGCCAGAATCCACGGTTGCGACGCTTCTCCAAGAGGCGGGTTCTCGCCTCGATGTAAGAGGTCATCGCCTCTTGCATATCTGGCACCTCCTGCAGAAATTCCTCGAGTTCATTCTCAAAATTGCATACAGCGACTGCATCACTGTCTTCTTGAGCCGCCATGGCCTCGATGTAGTCCTGGTCCGCTTCCACACCATCAGGCTCTTCGAAGCCTGCATAGAAGGCCCGGTCTGGGGCACCATCACCTGTCATCTCATCTGGCTGGTGGTCTACCGTGAGTGTGTCATAGACCTTGTTCTTGGTTGAAGCTCTTCCGGCTTGAACTTCACTGAAGAATCGGCTTCCTAGAAGACGATAGGATTTCACCACCGGTGCATAGGAAAGCTTCCCTTCATGCTCAAGCAAGATCCGCTTCTTGTCCTCGGCGGGGAGAGTTGATTGCTTCAGCAGTACGTATGCACGTACTTCTTCCAATGTAGTCCCTCTTGCAAGGAGCTCTTCAAAGTTGGCGTCCATTCGCGACAGAAAACTGTCGTGGCTTTCGTCCGACCGTTGGACGGTCTGGTAGAGCGCCTTCTCAAAGTATTCATAGCGCTCCTCCAGCTCAGTGCTTCCCCAGGATCCGCCAATGGCGGTGATGAGTGCAGCAACTCCGTCCACACTCTTCACACGAAGTTTCTCTGGAGCGATCCTCAGCTCTGGGAGCCAGCTGATCAAGGAAATCAACAGGCAATAACGACGCCAGGAACTTCAACTTCTGGGTATACTCCTGGACATTGGTCACTCCAGGCACAAACTTCGGGATTTGACTCCAAGGCAATGGCACTGATGACATAGTGCTCTGAGCATCCGCCTCAGAGCTGGTGGAACCACCCTGAGTTCCGGGAGCAGGCATTTCCGGGGCCCAATCGAAGAGAACCGATGAAGATCACTCGAAGGATGAAGTGAAGCCCTGGATCCCACTCTTGCAGCGTCCTACGCCGGAGCACCCTGGCTCCGCTACCAGTGTGATTGACACAGCTGGCAGCGGGCCCAAACCAAGATGAAGAGCTTCCCAAGCTCAAGATCAAATGAGGAAATCCCCAAAGAGAAGTCAGCCCTGTGACTCACACCACACGCGCCAGCACACAGCTGCTGGACTTTTCACCTGCCGCAATGCGCTGTCCAACAGCGAGATCCACGCCCACCCACCTCGCGGCTTGAGCCAGCCAACGATCGTGGAAATGACACTGACCTGGCTTCACAGCAAGGAGGATACATCTGTGGGAATTCACATATTATATTTATATATATATATATTTATTTATATACACAGTATCTTAATTGAAAAATAATCTGTCATGTGCTATTATGCACCGGTGCTAATTAACAATGAATGACATCATTGTTGCAAATGACATCCCGCACAAGTACTTCTAAGCAACAGCCTCAGTGGCGGCAACCCTGTGGCCAACCATTCTCAGCTAACTCTGCTATCGCAAGCCCTTTTCAACCAATTGATAGTTGCAAGTGATCATGATACTGAAGCGTTGACATCAATTATCCATCAGTCTAGTGGCTGATGACTTTACTAGCTAATCATTACTCACCAACCATCAGTGAGACCATCAGTCAAGCATCCATTTAATCCCTAATCGTCATTAACAAAACCACCAACCAATCATCATTCAACCATCAACCAACCATCAACCATCAGTCAAACATCAAATTAACCATGAATCCACTGCAATGGGTGGTTTTCACCAGCCCAGCGGTGACCAGCCGCCTCTAAGGCTGCACCATCACGTGCCGCTTCTCATATCGCCCTTCGGATATTCCACATACCGCGGATCCTAGGAGCGTCCACGCTGTGACCATACTGGTCCGCGCTTGATTGCGGTTGTGTCCCAAGCGGCTCCCAACGATGAAGAAACGGAGACCCTGAGAAGCCCTGAGATGGTTTATTGATTTGACAGGATTTGATACTATGACAAATTCAACGGGCTTTGACCAATGTTTTGCACAAGCCATCTCAGTCCAGGGTTTCCATGGGATTCCTGTGCGACCTCGCTGCTGAGTGGAAACATACACCACTGAATCGAAGGAAATAACTTCAGATTCAGATGGGTCGTTGCTTAGTTTCCGGCAGATCATGTTTCATCGGAGCAGACGTTGCAGCACACCGTGCTGGATGATGAGATTTGCCACTGTGAGGCCGCGGGCTTCGAGAAAAAAGAGCCGAAACACGAGTTGTGTTTGGGTTCCATTGAAGCACAAGCATGAACCATCACCATAATCATTTAGCATCCATTAACCATTAACCATTAACATAACCATTAATCCTTAACCATAAGCACCTTCCAAATGTTTTTGTTCGCCCAACTATCTTAGACCCTCCAAAGATTCGGAAGGTTTCTCCTTGACAGTGACGACTTGTAGTGACTCCAAACATATATTTTTTAGACCCTCCGAATACGCTATAGACTCCCGCTGGCCTGGGAGTGCCCACAGTGACTTGGAGATCTGACTGGGAGCTGCGCCGCCTGGGAGAAGCATGGCGCAGGGAGTCGGACAGAAGAAACCACCATTAGGTAACTATCCCCTTTGTTTCCAGTTGGCAGCATGGTAGGCAACCAAAAATAGTGGTTAGCAATGGTCAATAATGGTTAATAGTGGTCAATAATAGGAGATGATAATCAATAGTGATGGTGGAACAGCAACTGGCTGGTGGTTTTAGACATTTTTGCTTTCCCTAGGAATCATTAACAAATGGTTGGTAGACTCATATTTCTCATAGGGGCCGAAAACGCCAACCAAGTAGGTAACCAAAAATAGCCATGGTACAAACCAGCTGGTTTCCTACTACAATGTTAACTGAAAGCATAGGGATCCATTACCAACCATGCCAACCATTGCCAATCGTCGCAGCATATGGCAACCACCATTCATCACTTTTTTCACCATGGTTGGAATAACCAGTGCAAGAACAATAGTGTATACGTTGACTAAAGAAGAGTGTTGTCTATATTGGTAGTTAGTGTGTATCATGTTCAACCGTAATGAATAAAATGACGCCCGCTAGTTCCACCCAGACATCGGTGTTCCCTGTTGCGGTTTTGGTGCCGTTTGGTGGTTTCTACATAGGGGACCCCATAAATCAGCCTTTACAGCAACCATAACTTTAAGGTTACCCTGGGACCCTCTAGCTTGAGAAACCACCAGGTAGTAATGTTTCAACAATAAGTTTTTTGAATTATGTTTCCCTGTATTGACTATTGCTAACCAATATTAAGCATCATGATGGTTTGTATCAGTGTTGCTTATCATCCCCTATTACGCCTGTCTAAAACCATTTTCTTTAAAACAGACATCCCATATTTGAAGATATACTTTTAATATTAACATTGATGATTATCATCGATATGCTTTAGCTAACTATCAGGAATCACCAGCCAACATGAACTAGTTAACCATGATGTCATGTGTTATCCAACATGAACTGTAATTAACCATGATGTTTTTCTTTTTTGCCCCGTTGCCATTTTGGCTCAAGGCCGTCTTGGCTCAAACGGGTTGGCCGTGGCGTGCGCTCGGTCCTCCCGACATGGTCACCCCGGTGCTCCTTACCCTGGGCTTAACAGTCGTCGCGGGGGTGGGCCGTTCAGCCATTTGCGTCTGCTGCTGCAGGTCCCGTTGCAAGCACCTATCAAGAAGGGGCAGCAATTACTTCTGTCTCAGGGCTGAGCTGACCCCATGGGTTGAGCCCACTCGAATCAAGTGCGCGTTGGAAGACACCGCCATGTTCTTCCAGGGACAGCGTGGAAATCCCCTTGGCCACATGGTTCGAGGCCACCCCTCTGTGTCCCCGGCCCCCAACCGGAGGCGCAGCCAATTCGTCTCTGACGTCACCCTGGTCAGCCCGATCCGACGTGATGGCACCTCCCACCCACATACGGCTACCGTCCGTCAGACGCCTCAGCGCAGGCCGCACAGTGAAAACGGGAGTCACCTCGTTGCGGTGGGCCTTGAAGTGGGTGGCCGCTGGAGCCAGGAAGCCCAAACCCTTCTCCGTGGCCTCGCCGTGGCTGAGGCCAGAGCCACACATGCGCAATGCCGGTGGGCCTTGAAGTGGGTGGCCGCTGGAGCCAGGAAGCCCAAACCCTTCTCCGTGGCCTCGCCGTGGCTGAGGCCAGAGCCGTCCAATCCCCCCGCGCCCTGCGGCCGCCCTACTCAGCACGGCTGCACGCGCAGTCACAGCACCTTCTTCGCCATCCCTCCCCTTCCTGACCTCCGCCGAAGCGCGAGACGAAACCCCGCCCCTCCCCAGCCGCCTCCCCCTAACACAGGGGGCCTGGCCCGAACTCATGGCGGTGAAAAAGGCGTGGGGCAAAAAAAATCATTGATAGTTAGAAATAGATTAGTAATGTGTTTAATCAACAATAACCGAATTAACAAAATCCATGATAATCACGCAATTGACTAACAATTCATCTTCAGCAATACTTTTGTCATTGCTCATTATCAACCAATCTTAATTCAATTGATTTCAAAAATGATCATTACAAAATAGGTTGTAAAACATCATTAGTCTATTTTAAGAAATTCTTTTTAATTTACATTAATTCATTTTTCACCCAGTATTAATCTATTATGAATTTGAATTTGTTATTGAAAGAAAACAATATTATTCATTATTATGTAATGATAGCTAATATCAACCTACTAGCTAACCACTATTAACCTGTTTTAAGAACCCCTCCCCTGTAGGGTTTCCCCAAGGATGCCCCCCCCCCCGCCCAAGGCCGGGCGGTCTTGTGTTGGAGGAGGCCGTTCAGCCCTTCACCGCCAGCGACGCCCAGGGCCGGACGTGTGCATGGTCAAATTAGCTCGGCAACCGAGATGGTATAGCTAAATGAATTTCGAAATATAGTTAGCTTGAATAATTGCAGTAACTCTATTGATTGAAACACTTTGATTATTGAAATTCAATTGGTTTAGAAATATTTCAATATATATATATAAATATAAATGAAAATATATCTACTCATATATATATATATATTTTTATGTATTTGAATAATCACCGTATCTAAATCAACTATAATGCCATGATATTAATTTATGATATAGCTAGATGTTTTTCTTTTTTGATATCAGTTACATATTGTTTATTATGTGAAGATGACAATTTGGTTGGTTTTGGGTCAGTAAGTGTAGTCAACAATGCAGTCAATAAAACGATATAATTATATAGTAGTCTTATCAACGGTAATTTTTTTTGCTTAGGTGACAACACTTAAATCAATGAAGATGATGTAGGCACATAATTGCAGGGGTCTCAACACTATATATATCATTTGTTGGTTTTTTTTGGGGGGTTATCCGGAATCAATGATGCACAACACAGGTTTTTTTTGGAACACGATTGGTGCCGGACTGGAAGGATTCACAGAAGCAGCGCGTTGCAAGGTGCACCTATATATAGGAGTGCTCGGACCAGTATCACCCTGGCACGTTGGACACGTGCTTGAGCGAGACGCGTTACCATTGGCACCAAATCATTTGCCCAAGTACGCAGGGCTTCCCGGTTGCACGACGCCGGGTCTGGGGCGTGTCGATCAAGAAGCAGGCATTGGTCGAGTGGGGTACGGGCCGATCACTTCGTTTCCTGCCAAATGCGAGTTGGACCCCAAGTTCAGTTTGATCATCAGGTTGTTCAAGAGAACTTGTGCGAGTTCTCTGGGGGATTTCTTGATTGCGGGGCCGGAAGAAATCGAGAAGGAGCGGCGATGGATGCTGAGTCGGCCAACAGCATGTGGATCATTGGCAAGCGGGATCATGTTCAAATCAGTGAAACCTACTCACTTGGCAGAAGTTCTCAATAGCCAATCTCATTGTGCAGCTTTGGTCAAATCAGTCAAACCTATTCAGCGAAGATTGGAACCCTGAACTTAGCAGAAGACAATGGTCAGGGCTCATCATGAGTTCCTTGGGTTCGGCTGACTTTGACAAGAAAAGTCATTGCACTTAGTCATGTGGTAAGCGGTAAATCATCCCAAAAAGTTGGGGTTTGCCGTTGTCAGACCAACACTTTGGCAATGTCAAAAATCATAGATCAGCAAAAAAGAATATCAGATCGATCACAACAATTTTGTTGCGTACCAATTGCCTTTGACTCTTTCATGCTATTTCACTACCATTTTTATCAGATTTATTTTGACCATTACTTTTTGACCTGCACGCAGACGGACGCTCGCACGTGAACATATGCACCTACATTCACCCCTGCACATATATTATACTATCTATTTATGTATTTAAATAAATATAAATATATATATATATATATTTTTTGATTTATTTATGTCTATTTACAATAATGTAAATGCAATTTTGTTTGGGCATGTAACATATACATGCTCGTAGGTGTATTTGCATGTGCACTTGTTGTCACCGTATGGGGCGTATGAAGCTCTACACATTGAGTTGGAACATAGACAATTGTTGGCGCACCCAGTTCGTGAACATAACGCATTGGTATTTCAGACAGTGACGTGCTTTGTTTTTGTATGTGTGCTCAAAATATATACATGCACTTCTGTAGATGACTACGGCAGCTCAAGACAAATAGTTAAACACACAAACAAAAACATCAATCATAGATACATGAGTAATTTTTTCTACATGAAATCATTCATGCAGGCACTTCCCGCCCCTCCGTTCATCCTGAGGCCATCATGCTGGTGCCTGAACCCAAACACCGCGGCACTATGAAGGAGGCGAGGCCGCTGGCGCCTGCTTGGTTGCAGGTGGTCATGAGTGTGCCTGATCCTGCTTGATATCAACAAATTTTGAATATTCAACCACGATTACACATTTAAATCCAGGAATAGTGGTTTATGAATAATGGTATTGCAACCAACCACTATTCATATCACTGGATTCCCATTTGTTCAACCAGTTCCTTTTTTTCCTGGGGAACCAGGGGTACGGGGTTTTGACCCACAACCAATTACCGCTGGAAACCCCATTCGACCATTATTATTCCCAACACCAACTTTCAACTAACCCAAGGGTACTGTGGTCAAGAATGAGCTAACATGAGGGAACTTTCTCAGTCAACCACAGGTAGTCACTGATTCAGAATGGTATATCCATCAATTACCAACCATCATTAACCATATCAACCATTACTTAACCATCCCTGACCATGATCCATTCTTAATTCACTACTTCATAAACCATTAACCATCACTATCCGTGGTTTCTGGTTAATGAATATGCCATTCCTAGCCACTACCCGTGCTTGGCACCCCATGGCCGCCACGGTAGGTGGTGCGGTTGCCGACCATGCAAGTCTTCGCGGGTTCCTTGAGGACCAGCTGCTTGGTTGATGGTTAAGGATGGCTAGGTTGTTTGAGTACGGTTCATGATGGTTGATCATGGTTAGCTATTGGTCAGTGGTAATGGGGTTCATGTTTGATAATGGTTAACTTGTGGTTGAGAACGGTTCACAAAAAAATGTTTGTAAGGATGAAGCAGGTATGATTCGTTGGGAAGTTTATGATGGCTGATGCTGGTGGCATCCTGGGAGAGGTTGCTCTACCTTTTCATGTTGGGATGTTCTAAGAAACTCCTCCGTTGCTGGTCACCTGCAACCACACGGGCGATGGCTGATATACGGAGAGGCCCAGAACAATGATTGCTAAGGACCAAACATCAGTTAATAGTCAAGGGTAATGATCAGTTAGATGTTAAAGCATCCATAAATAAGCCATCAATGAACCCTTGTGAAGTCCCATTGGACACACATAGGCCCCAAAAAACGTAAAGAAGGTAGGTTTTTAGCTACCAAAATATAAGGTATAGATGGTTTTTGGGTCCCATGCATTGTTGACTGAAAACTGTTTGTGGATAAAACCGTGTGTGAGTGACATGAACCAATGCGGTCATGAAGGTGCATGTAAGGAGTTTTCTCGTGTTGGGCAACTTGGGTAGTTGACATCACTGTTGGTTTTTGAGACTTGAGGAATTAGTGAATAGGAAAACTGAGGAAAACCCCAAGTTTGGATAGCAGATGCTTAATTTTGAAACTAGTTGAGCAACATAACTAAATCAGCCACAAGGGAAAAAGTGATTGATTCAACTCAATTAACCAGCTTTTGTATCATAATCCGTTTGACCATCATGAACCTTTTTCATCACTGTTGACCACTACATTCCCTGTAGTATGGCTAAGTATTTCTAAGGTGCTTTGCTTATGAAACCTGGCTACATGCCCACCCACACCACCCAGGTGCATTGGTGGTGGCTGCCCTGGTGCGGGAACTTCAGGACTGATGTAGTCATGTGGTAAAGGACACAAACAAAATGATACCATTTGCACTTGCACCGTGAACCATTTGCAAGATTAAATATTTGTTTTCCATTTGGAGAAAATACAACAGATATAATGAACAGACACAGATATGATCATTTGGAAAAAAGATGCATCTCGATACCAAGTGACGCAAAACTGATACCATTTGCAAGATCATTTCCAAATGACTACATGGTCATGTACATGGAAATGATGGTTTCATGCAAGCTGATGCACGGTCGCTTGATTTCCCGAAATATGGTTCTCAAAAGCAACGGCCAACAACATTGATTGTCACTGCAACTGGATGTTTTGCAATGCTTTCAGAGAACGGTTGATATCCCAGTGACCTTCACCGATTCTCACAGATACAAATAGGTACCACTAGGTACCCAGTTGGTTGGTAAGTGGGATATTTTCAACCAACTTGGATGATATTCTTACATGGTAATTCATCTCCAATCTTTGCCATGATATTTGTGTTCCTCCCCGTTGGATGATCGGAATCAGCTGTTGAGCAGATGACCAGCTTTCCATTTGTGTGTGTGTGGGGGTTGTCACGAACCATGGTCACATTCACCACTTGGGTATGGGTCAATATTAACCATCAATATTAAGCAACAATAATAGGGAAAACAATGGTTAATGATGGGAACCAGGGGTACGGGGTTTTGACCCAAAGCCACTTACTGACCAGCAATTTCTAGCAACGGTAGAGACCACGGTTAGTGATCATGATTAATCCACTCAGTACCATGGCCAAAAATGTTTGGGTGATTGTATCCGTGGCGTCAGGCTTTGTATTTCCATCGACCAGGTTCTTTCCCAAAAGCCGCTCAGTTTATGTGATTTGGTGGACGGAGATGACTACGCACACAACATACAACATGATGAGATATGATTTGCCCATGCCCGGAGACTGATATTTCCTGATGTCACCCGGCTGCAGGCATACCCTTACTGCCGCAACAATCATTTTGTTACTATCCATCATTGACAATGATCAGCCATTTGCAACGGTCATCAATCTTTGGAATTACCTCGGTAAGAACAAATGTTTTTCCATGATCGGGTTACAGTCAACCATTGTCATTATCAAGTAAATGAACCATAAGAGTCAACAATGATAAAGGTCACGAACTGCGCATTCACAACGATTCTTGGGTTGATGGTTGATGGTTTGTATATTTTCCTACATGTTGCAACCATAACTGCGTATGATGGCCGCCAACCATCACCAACCCAAGAAGCCAACTGGTAATGATGCCTTCGGCCTTGCGCATTTGGCAGCGTTGCCTCCAAGCAGTTGATGATTTGCTTCAGGAACCTGACAAGTCCAAGGGCGTCGAGATTGATTCGGCGCGGGTGGGTTGGAGGGTGAGGTCATGGCCTGCTGGAAGATAGCTGGGGATAGCTTGGATTTCTATCATTTCTGTATGGTTTGTTGGGGGATTAGAATGGTCAATAGGGGAACCAACCACACCAACCATTTTAATTACTGGTTTATCATGCTTGAAAATAGGGAATGAACGCCAACACATTTATGGTTCAACAACTGTTCTGGCCCGGTTTCTCAAGCCATAAGGAACCCAAAAGTTCTTGTTGGTTTATGGTTTACTACTGTGCATAGTCAATTCAAAGGATGATACTGGGGGTACCAGTTTGGCTTGAGAAACCATCATATAGCTTGTGATGGGGCATGGGAGTTTATGCTTTTCGTCAATTGTGGCTGGGTAACTTGTTTTATATCTTGCAGACGGGTAAGGTTTTTTTTTTGTTACTTGTGGTTGGTAGCAGTTGGTGCTGAGGGAGAATTACCTGTCGATGACTTTTGATACCGGTGAATGGTGAATATTAATTACACCAGTATACCACAGACTTATTCATCAAGGTTGCTGGTAGTTGGTACTAGTGGCTTGAAACATGTGAGATCCATGCAAGCCGTGAACCGTTGAATGTGATTGTTTGCTCCCCGAAACCTCACGGCTGGAGGGAATGTTTTTGTGAATCTCAGTTGATGGCATGCCAATTTGACAAGTGGTCACGGTGATTCATTTTGGCTTTGCCCGTGAACTCCCTTGCAAGAACCGTTTTGTTCAGTTCTTGGCTCTGAAACAAACAAGATTTGAAGAAAACAGTTCCTGAGGCGGAATCATTTATTTATCGAAAAGTTTCTTGCTTCGAGACCAGTGAAGTCCCTAATTCTTGATATTCAAAATAAGTTCCCTTTCCAGGAAGATACAGCATGTGTAGCATTTGTATGCATTTGTGCCGCCTGTCCATCGATTAGAGTTGTTTGAGAGAAAGAAAGTGTGGGTGCTCTCGACTCATGGTTTGTAACTTGGACGATGCATACACCTATGTTCAGTTGTCATTGAACATTGTATCGCGCATGCAGCGACGGCCACGTGGCCATTCAAACATTACCCGAAAATGTCCCACAACAATCATTTTCTTGGTCAATTTTAGGTGGCCACTTGCTTCCTGCTGTGAGATCAGTCGAGGCTGTTGCCACTGCTTGGACCCAACTGGCAGCTGTAATTTGTAATCATCCTCGCCATTGCTTTTTTCTCAAGGTCCCCCCGCGAAGCAATAGTTGCCGATGCGCGCAACTGCCTGAAAGCTTCAATTACCACGGGACTTTTCATCATGAAGCTGTTGCTTTTGAGCTGTTGCTTCAAGCATTTTCAAGGGTTGGTTTAAGACTGTTTGAATTGATTTGATGGTACTCTTGTGGATCTGGCTATTCTTGGGGAACGTGCTACAGACAAAATTTCCTGCACTACCGCACCACTTGAGATGATTGATATGGTTCTTTTTGCGCTTAAAAAGACATAGGACTGACAATTCCAGCTACCCAATCGCGTGGATACCAGCAACATTTAAAATATCAATGGACCAAGGCTTGTTTCCTCAACTGCAGCTACTGCGAAATCATTGCCGTTTCCCTCTTCAAATCATGCTTCTCGAAAGAAAAATATGCATAGCCTTCAGCAAAGCAGGTGATTTGAATGGTTATCAACAAAATCAACCATTAACCAGTCACTAGCTGTTTCACCCTCAGCCGTTCATTACCTATGGCTTACAACCACCAAGGTTCATCATTATGATGCCTTGGTGGTTGTGAGCCAAATAGCTCTTTCATCATTAGCCTTTCATCATTACCATTCACCACCAGCCATTCACCACCAGCCATTCACCACCAGCCATTAACCACCAGCCATTCACCAACCAACCAACCAACCAACCAGCCAACCAGCCAACCAACCAACCAAGCAAACAACCAACCAACCATTAACCCCCAGCCATTAACCCACCAACGCCAAAAGCTATCCACCAGCGCCGTTTAGGCTGCGGTGAATGATCTCATCGCAGAGCCAGGGAAACCCAACGTGGCGTCCGTTGCGCTTGCCTGGTACAGCATCCAGGGCCTATGGTGATCCCTTGATGGTTAATGTTAGCCCTTGATCCCTTGATTAATTGGGGGGTTACAATTTTAATGGAAAACCAGGGTTTTTAGGGGATACCCCCTATTAATCAACTAGGGGTTTATTCATCCTGGGTAGCCACTAATGGTTAATTAGTGGTTCAACTGATGGTTTTAATCGATGCTTCTTGATGTTGCAAATCCGATGGTTCATGTCATGCTGATTATTTGATAGTCTGGAATGGCAAAAAGATTGCTGCGGATGGTGAAAGTTGTTCATTGTGTGCAATTACTGTGCTGGTAGATAATGATGATTTTGACTATGTATTTTATCGTCATTGCATGAGGATTTTTGATGGGTTCATGATGGACACCGATTTACTGATGGGGTAGCCTGCCAGGTCGAGTGGAGAATAGGAACGGCCAACCAACGATGTCTATAGTTGAAAGTTGGTACTCTCCAGAAAAAAATACAAGCACTTCAATGTCCTTTTAGGAGGTCACTTGACATGGAATATGTTTTGTTTTTCTAGGTGAACGCCTTTTCCATCGTTAACATGGACAATTTCCGACGTGGGATGCCTCCGGTGATCATCCGGTCCATGTGTCCAAAATAGTATTTTTTTCTCATCCTTCTTGTCACCATCCGAAGAAGACATTCTTGAAACGACTCTTCTGGAGGTTGTGGGGGTGACCTTTAGTTTACTACAAAGAGTGCAAATTAAGGTGTTTTCTGAACCCGAAACTCAAAAGGTTCATGTTAAACAAAGGGTGTGGTCAAACCGGAGCGAAAACAATTTAACATGGCACTCCGCAAACTGCAAGCAGGTTCATTAACATGGCTAAAAAAATGATGTGCTTTCCATGTTATTATTGATATTCTTTTGGGCGTACGTGCCGATGGCAAATACAATATCACTTCAGTCAAAGGGATTACGCTCTTTGTTTTAATGTTTCTGATGGTTATTGTTGGCATATTCACCAGCATAATCAGCATATTAACCAGCTATCCCCCAATAAAGAACAGCACATAAACAAACTAGATTAATCACACCCATTCCCAAACATCATGAGTGGCTGTTCGTGTGGCAACTGTGTTTGGATACGATTCTCGAGTCATCCCCTAGTCATGAATCATGATTGCTGGTTGGTGGTTTCAAGAAGTTGGTTGGTTGATTCATATGTTGCATAAAGGTTTCAAACACCAACCAGTCATGATTAAGACTGTTTCTGGTCGTTCTAGCCATGATCAGGCAGCCAATTAGGTGATATGAACCTTATGACTAACCCGGCCCCGCCCCCAGCAGTCTCCGTATCACCAACTGCTGCTATCTAATATTCATGATCATCGGCAATGTAGTTCAACAAATATTGATAAAGGCTTGATAGCCACTATTGACCAACAATTCGGTTGAATTAAAACAGTATGATCACCCGCATTTAAGCAAGTTACTTGTGGTTAATCAGGCCAAAGCTGCCATCATTTACCAGTTGCAAATGGTTGGATACAGTCAGTGCAGGTTAACTCATGGTTAATCATGAGCCACTATTTAAGCATCATGAGCCGCTGTGAAACGTCATTTAGCAACATAAGGCATCACCAACCCTTTGTCAACCAACCCTTGACTACCATGATCAACAATCAGGACTCACAACCATTACGAACCACTATCACACATGAATGATTTACCAGTTTAAAAAGGGGTCATTCACAAGGTTCACTAGTCATAGCCAAATTCACTAACCACCAAGTGGTCATTCAGCAACATCAACTAGTCATATAACCAGCCACCATCACTAACCACCAAGGGTGTCACCAACATCATCCATGGTGAGTTGCTTGGTGCAGCGCTCAGGTTGGCCAACAGTCCCAAGCGCGGGGCGCCGCGCAGTGCGTCCCAAACCTCCGGTTCGCTTGGGCAGGCAACGGGAACATACGACGGTCAATGAAGTGCTTCTACAGTGCTGGTCGGTCATGGGGCTTAACATTTGGTAGTGGGAAATATTAGCCAACAGCAATGGTTAAATAGTTGGTTAATGGCTAATGATAGGGGATGAAAACTAGCCATTAATTATAGGGGATATATATATACCAAACCCAAACCCAAGGGTGCATAATGCTGGTAGGTTCAAGGCTTGCAACAGTTTTACCATGGCAGTCGTTGTTTGGTTTTCCGGAGCATTTCCAGGCCTTTTTTTTTGGTCTTTGGCCATTTAATGTTGCGCACTTCAACGGACCGCGAGCACTCCAACCTTTGAAGGTCCGAAGCAGTCTCCAAGCGAAAGCACAGAAGCAAACCGCCCCTTGGCTGTTGAAAACCCTCAGGGCACTGGTTGACTCGTGGTGGCTGGGGTGGTTGGAAAATCATCTTACTTGGATATTAGATGATCCAGGTGATCATCATCACAGTTATCATTCGCAATGGCTATGGGCTCCGCAAGACCTAACAAGAGCGCAGTGGTGAACATGCTATTGTAGGAAGATTGAAACTTTGAATTACAACTGCCCGCTTGCCACTTGCACGCCAGTTTGCCACCTGGTGGATTGCCAAAAGCATTAGCTATGGCGGTGCCCACATGCCCCCAAGAATGCCAGAGAAGAATTGCTATACTGTCTAATTTTTTTTTTTGGTGAGTATTCCCAAATGTTTGGCTGGTTGACTCATATTTTCCATAAGGGTTGAAACTACCAACCAGTACAGCACACTATATGTAGATATATATATTTATAACATACTACCCGCACGAGGCGGGGGCGGAAGTTTCCGATTAAAAGAATTATGGGCCTATAGGATGTTGCGACGCAATGTTGTGCCTATAGGAATGTGGGTGCGGTGCTTGTGGGCAGCTTTCAGGGGTTGTTTCGTGTTGTCTCGCTTTCAGTTTCACGCGCGTTTCGCTGATTTCTTTGTGTTATTCCTCTTTCTCTTCTCTACTCTTCTCTTCCCTTCTCTTCTCTACCCTTCTCTTCTCTACTCTTCTCTACTCTTCTCTTCTCTTCTCTTCTCTACCCTTCTCTTCTCTTCTCTTCTCTTCTCTTCTCTACCCTTCTCTTCTCTACTCTTCTCTACTCTTCTCTCCTCTTCTCTTCTCTACCCTTCTCTTCTCTACTCTTCTCTACTCTTCTCTTCTCTTCTCTTCTCTTCTCTTCTCTACTTTTCTCTACTCTTCTCTTCTCTTCTCTTCTC
>VSDK01022210.1:118612-143395 GCA_009767595.1 Symbiodinium kawagutii | reverse complement strand
TCTTCTCTTCTCTACTTTTCTCTTCTCTGCTCTTCTCTTCTCTACTTTTCTCTGAGCTACTCTTCTCTTCTCTACTTTTCTCTTCTCTACTCTTCTCTTCTCTACTTTTCTCTTCTCTACTCTTCTCTTCTCTATTCTTCTCTTCTCTACTTTTCTCTGAGCTACTCTTCTCTTCTCTACTTTTCTCTGAGCTACTCTTCTCTTCTCTACTTTTCTCTGAGCTACTCTTCTCTTCTCTACTTTTCTCTGAGCTACTCTTCTCTTCTCTACTTTTCTCTTCTCTGCTCTTCTCTGCGCTACTCTTCTCTTCTCTTTTCTAGCTCATCCGTAACTCGGAGTTTCTCTATGAAACTTCCTTTGATAAATAGATATATATATATAAATTTATACACCAAAGGCATGGACACATGCCTTGAGTTTGCTGATCATGTTTGCATGAATGATCAGATCATGAATTTGAATGTGTTTGTGCAACATGTTGTTTTTCCGCAAAAGGTGGCTCCCCTCACATTGGTGTTTTTGATTCAGGATGCGAGGTTTCTGTTCTGGGCACCGCGCTTCCGTCAACAAAGAGCCCTACATCGATGTCCAACAACCCGACCATGGTGCTAATAGGAACCCAGCTGGCCCACAAGGGATGGATCACCACCCATCATAGGCCATGGTTTCGGCATCATTTCCACCCACGGCATCCCCTAAATCCGAAGTCGAGGTCGAGGAGGATTCCTTGCTGCTCAGCATGACCAATGCGTCGGATTTTTCGGCTTCCAGCTCATCGAGGTGCAAGCAGAGGGGCGTCAACTTCTGAGAACTTCACCTGCAGCCAGTGGGGCCTCCAAACGGTACAAGGTGGTCAATCAGCCGTTTACGGTCATAAGTGGTAGCTATCCTACTTTTATACTTCTAACTTGGCTAATGTTTGGAGGCTCCACCTTGTAGCCTGTTCTCTTGGTTCCCCCAAGCCAACCAACCTCTTGTCTCATCGAAGGAATGCCTTGGACTGAACAGGGGGCGCCGCCAAAACCATTAAAAAAACCTCCAATATCAATTTTATTAAGCATCAATGATGCATTCACTGTCCCAAACATTTGTTCGGTATCATTGTCTTAAATACGATTAAACATGTTGCAACTACGATTGGATCATTGCTAAACCAACCCATTTCCTGAACCGACATCGATCTCCCAGCTCTCCTTGTCGTTTTCGCACCGGGTCAGCCACAGCCATGGCTTTTCAGGTTGGCGAACGATCGCGGTAGGGAGCCCTAAAGAGCCAGTCGTGGCAAGGGACAACAGGGGGGGCTGAAGGATGTTGAAGGTGGCTATGGGTCAATATTAACCATCAATATTAAGCAACAATAATAGGGAAACCAATGGTTAATGATGGGAACCAGGGGTACAGGGTTTTGACCCATAGCCAGGTGGGTTAGAGTGATGAAGAATGGTCTATCTTAGGGTCGTTAGATGGTTAATGATGGAATGATGGAATCAAGTATGCTTAAGTAATGTTAAGTGTCCTGCTTTGTTTTGATTATGGGGTGAAAGAATGTGAATGCTGGTTGGGTACAAGGTAAACAATGTTTCATGATGGTCAATGATCATGGTTAAGAATAAAACTAACATTGAAGACTGCTTAAAAGTAAATATAGCGATTACAATTTTTGGTGCTTAGTAGTGGTTTACCCTGATCCATCCTGGTTTGGCCGCGCGGCGAAGCGGGCTCCCGCTTAACAAAAAATCGGGGATGACAGCAAAGAGCACTGTCACATTTGCAGAGTTGCAAATGTTCTGTTTGCTTCCATTTGAAAGATGTGACTATTGAGTCAAAAAAGGATTTGGCGCTCGTAGGTGCCTGCTTTAGGAGTTTGACCCTGTGCCTGCTTTAGGAACACCATGCCGCAATGGTTACTGGTGCTTCCATGGTTGCTCGCGCTCACATGGTTGCTCACTCTGTGCTGGAAGAACTCGGGATGCTCGAAGGCGGCCGAGGCCAACACGGACAACTCGGGATGCCCGAAGCAGGCGTACTGATTGGCAAGTTGCCGACATCCTCACGAAAGCCTCCACGTCACCCACCGAATATGCGCATGCTCTCAGGCTAGTTGGCATTGGACCGTCTTGGATCGACTCAAGCTTGGTACACGGATCTAAATGCTCAGAATCAGAGAGAAGGATAGCCCTGGAAGAAACCGACCATCATGCTCAACCAGCTGCCAGTGAGATCCCAAGCTGGAGTACTGGTTTCTTCACCATGGAGCCAGCATGAATTAGAATCGATGGTTGGTTGATGGTTGATGGTTAATGATAGTTCAAGGGGAGGATAAGATGGTCACTGATGGTTAGTGATAGTTGATGTCGTTTGACTCAGGCATAGTATCACTAGTTGGCTTGACAACTACAACCATGGCTCGCAGTCACTGGTTGACTCAACCATGAATAGTGATTGACTCAAGTGATAGTAGATGGTCACGGATGGCTAGTTGATGGCAATGGTTGAAGTTGACTTGGCAATTTCAACCAGCGCTCGATGATCACTGGGGTCGCTGCTTTGTAACGGTAACGATGAGGACGATATGAAAATTTCCCACGACCTCAGTAGACCAATCCTTGGAACAGGCCACACCATTGATTGTTCTTGTTTCAACTTATGCCTATGGATGTCCAATTGATGTTGGACTGAGACTTATTTACCTGATATGGTGGGATTGGATAATGATATGCATAATATTTTGGCACGCGTCTCTATCATGTTGCAGGTATTTTCGCTTGGTTTGTGAACGCATGGGCTCGACAGTCTTCGTAGAAGAGAGGTTTTCGGATGGTCTTAGATATCAAAGAAATCATACTTTGTAGAACGAAGATGTTACATGGTGGTTTGCACTTGCAAGACATGGCGTGCGGTTAAACCCCCATTCTCCTGGGGGGCACCCAGGACATGACCCGAATCATCCTTGCCGGGATGTTCGCAGGCCCTAGGAACCATTTTGTTGAGTACTCACCATCCTGTACCAAGCGTGAACCAACACTGTTTAGGAATCACAACCTCATGATCAGCCCCAACCGTGGTTTGTTTTCAATGTACTATATATCCCATGTCAGCCAAGCAGCATTTGTTTTTTTGAAATTAAGTATCAATGAAACATTATTACTTAAGAACCCAACAAACTATGACCACTATTCATCGCTATTATCGATACGCTTGCCAACCATTCATCGTTAGCCATTACAACATATTTCACTTGTACGTTGGATATTGACCAACATGAGGCATTACCACTCGTAATTTATTGATACAATGAGTAACCACTACCGTTGCCACATATGACAACCCCATAATTTCTTGGCTGGTGGTTTTGATCGGGCCGTGTAGCTTCTCGTGTGGTCACCAAAAGGATCGGCAAAAAGGATTGGCTGGTGGTTTTGATCATTTTTCCCAATCGTGATCATTACATGGCTGGTCGGTTGACAAACGCGCATAGTTTTCATGACGGGGTGGGTCAACCACCAAGCAAGTCATAATCATCAGCCAGTATAATCATTATATGAACCACTTTTAACCGCTATTAACCACTAATTCTAGGGCTGGATCATCCACCAAGCAAAGCCACCATAACCACCAGCAGCTCCCAGCCGTGCCGTCGCTTCCCGAGGTTCCAAAGAGATCAGCTTTCAGCTCACGGTGCGGGGCCCAGTTGGTGTCATGGTGGATAGTGGTTGGTAAAGGTTACTGATGGCTAATAGTGGTTAAAAATAGGGGATGTTAACCAACAATACTGGTTGAACAACAACTTGTTGGTGGTTTCAAACTTGTTTTTTGATAAGTGAGAATCATACTTACTATTACACACATGATTCAACCAAATTTTCCTGGAGCCTACAGCCAACAATTCAGGAGAACTTAAAACTTGATGATGGCTAACGCTGGTGGAGCAGTACTGGCTGAAAAGCATGGTTTATGATATTTATGATAACGGTGTCTTCGTGACAGGTCGGAGATCACTCTGAACCAGCCCCAGGTTGACCATAAGTAATTCATATGAACCATCGAATCAAACGTGGGTTCTTCTTCCATTTTTATCCATTTCTATCTTAATCTATATCTATTTCCATATCTACATGTCCATATCTCCCATCATCTCCCTTTATTTGCTGGTGTCGTGCTGTACCCGGTGAATAGCTGGTGAAGTGCATGGTGATGCCTGCCGCCGATGAGTCCTAAGAACCGAGTACAGTTCAGGAGGGAGTCATCACATTCATTTATCATATTTTCATCAAACATTCACAGATCCGAGTCTCAATGCTAGGAGTTGGTTCCAGGAAAGTACGCAGAATGGTGGGAGAATGCAAAGTGGTATTCCTAATACATTTTCTGCATTGGTTGAATCAATCAAGCAATTAGTATAAACATACAGCAACACCGGAATGTAGAGGGGTTTTCTTGATGAACAATCCATTCCATCACTGCATAGAATGGAACGTTGCTTTCAGTGGCGTGAACTGGTTGACCATAGCGGCTTTGTCCGTGGGCAGGGTGCATAGTAGTGGCAAGTGGTTGGTTGATATGTCCAGGCATTTTGTAGTTGGCTACAGGGTCATCGGGGGTTTGCCTTTTTTTTTGGTCATTAGCTTGTGAATTGGTTATTTCATGGTTGATCAGCAGCACTAGCGTTGATTGATATCTTCAGGCTTGTTGGTGCTTCTTCCTATTGGTGAACTGGGTGCATATTATGTTTCGGCATGATGAGCCTCATAGTTAGCAAAGGTGATCAACCAGTACCAACCCATGACCCGCCATCATCTATGAACGCGACATGAATCCCATGACCCGCCAAGGCCACCGGCCCAGTTGGCGGCCGCACCGAACAACGAACGCCCAGCCCACAGATGCAAACCCAGGAGGCGCGGTGAGGGGGCGGAAGTGGTGAGTTCCGTGGTGGTTCACCATGGCACATGATGGCACATGATGGTTAGTGACTTGTGAATGATGGTTTGGTAGCTTGATAGTAGTGAAACATGATGACTTGTGATAGTCAATGATGGCTAACAATCGTCAATGCTGATTCATTCCGGGTGATTTGAAGAAATGTTTTAGTGATGGTTGAATTTTGCTCCATTTCGCATTCTTTCTAGTGGTGTGCGGCATCTTTGAAAAGGCGTTCACTTAAGGTCTGTCTTGTTGTTTAAGCTGACTTCTCTCAAGAGCAAACTTAGGATTTGGCACCCCAGAAAAGCCGGTCTGTTGCCATGACGACCATGATACTGGCCCTTGAAGGCCCAGGATTTGCGCCAGGTAAAAATACCAAGGCATTCCACCTAAACATTTCTGAAGCTAATTGCATATGTTTAGTCAGTATTTTGAGACATCATGTACATCGATTAGAAAATGGTATGTGCACTTCTGCGCTGATGTTCTATGATCAAAGTTGTGCTTACATTACCACTGTCTACTAAAGATCTACCGTATTTATACCTCCGTGAAGTAACGTTCCGCCCTCAGAGTTGCAGCATTAGTACCCTCTACTGTAGAACCCTACAGCGTGGCGCACCCAAACATTATAGGTTGGTTGATCAGTCATTTGATTATAGTGATACATTGATTATCACTGGTAGTTGCCTTGCCTCACCTTGTAATGGCTGGGTGCCAAACAGTTGTTACCATGCTTACCAGTGCTTACTAATGCTTACCAATGCTTATGTTTGTTAGTCACTAGTGATAGTTGGTAATGATCACATATGGCTGTGGTTCAAAACCTTGTGTCCCCATTAAGCATGGTATTCTCTATTATTTTGGGTTATTACCCCCCACCAATGATGGCCAACATTGACCCACAGCCATGTGGTAACATATTTTGTATCAATTTAAGCCATGTGGGCCGTGATGTGCCCAGCTTGCTTGCCCAGACAGCAGCTCAGCGCACTGCTCAACGAACTGCAGGCGTGCGGGCGTGGATCGAAGCATGGAGTTTTCATGGCCGGCTCACGAAGTGACAATGGACATCAAATGAACAGCCTATGACATATGGACAGCCCCTGACAAGGGACATTTCATGGCTGAGGGTAGCCACTCACAATGATACGCCTATCATTGGTCACGCCAGGTAAAAAGAGGGCATCGAGCTTGGGTGGGTTGACATGAAAACGTACGAATTTTACAATGGCACGGTCAGTCAGCGTCATCATTGGCTGGAATGTGACTTCTCTCTCTGACTGGCTTGCCTGATTCCTATAGCTATGACTCCTTGTTGACAGACTACGACGACGTTCGGCATACCCCAGCTGTGCACTCCTTGGGTTGACAAGAAGGTGATCCCTGATGCAACTTCCGGGGACCATTCATGCTCATGAGAGTCAGTGATGGTTGATCCCCTCTGAACCGGGGATAATTTCCGGCCTGGAAAATCGATCAACCGTGGAACCAGCCCTCGACACAATTTGGAATACAAATCGCACATCTGTTTTTTTGTTCAATTGATATTTGTATTAATGTGCAATTTATTGATCATATAAAGTCGCTCCCAGTTGATTTGTCTCCCCCCCTTGCCCAGCCCCATCCCCCAGCGATCACCTCCCACACTGAACCACTATCAACCATGATTACGAAAGAATTTGCGGCTATACAATCCCATTAAATCCATGGTTGGGGGATGGAAAGCCATTCTTCACCATTGTTAGCTATTCACTTGTGAAATCTTGTTGACCACTATCATCAGCTCTTTGTTTACCATAATGAGCAGCCATTTTTCACCAGACTGTTCACATCTATTCACCCAGTATTCATTCTTGGCAACTATCAAGATTATCAACCCGTTGTTTCCCAGTCTTGGCAAATAGCAAGTATTCAGAGTGAATTGAACCAACTCATGACATGAACCATTGTTAACCCCTTGGAATTTGTGTCATCATTGGTCACAATGCATGCCGCTCATGACGCTCAAAACTGCTCAGCCACCTGTGCTCAGTTTTAGCGGCGTCTCAAGATCACCACGCGCTCAAAGACGCCCGGACCACCCAGTCAGCTGCTGCGGTGACATGTGGGGATCGTGCTGCCCCGATGAACATGAGATTATACAGGTGAAGCGTCACACTGTAACGGACGCAAGCTTCACGTTTAGAAATTACTGTAACTATATCTAACTATATCTATCTATATCTAACTATATCTATCTATATCTAACTATAGTCAGTTATCCTGATGTATGGGTGATGACCTGTTTGTTTGCTACTTTCACTTCGAGTTTAGTGATTTTCTGTCGGGGAGCGCGTGCATCCAATGACATTGGTGATGCAACCACCAAGTTGTTTTTCTTGGCCAGGTCCTGCTAGTGTCAGCAGTTGTTGCTGCAACATCGCCCACCACACCAAAGCTACTTGTAATTGTACAGGGTCTTTCGGAGGCTTGGTTCACTCGGATAATCTAGGCTAAAGCTAGGCTTTGAACCCTTGGTTGTTTCAAGCATCATGGGATGTATGAGCTATGAGCTTACCTCAATGTCTGAATGATGGCTATTGAACGGTACCAGTGATCCACCCACACTGATGAACCATCCGTCAGTACGGTTCTTCAGCCATCATTGCAGATGTCATTCAATTGGTTCAGGGTGATGATTGCAGTTGAAACCATTGCGCTGGATCCCGGTCGCACATCTAATGACCGCACATCAAGTGGAATGGATTACTGAAAACTCGACCTGAATCCTGAAGTCGAACCATCACTAGAAACTCGGAAACTCAGAACCTGAGGTTGCCAGAGGCCTCCCAAGCCTCGACTTCCATCTTTGGCCTCCACCGGCCTCTGCTGGCGACGACCCTCAGGTGCTTGGCGATGCCTTGGGCCGCAGCACGGCCAGCGCGGCCACTGCACGGTCCCCGAGCCCTGGAGGCGGCACGCTACCGGTGCTCAACCAGTCGACCAGCGAGGCGACACCTGCGGTGGTGCAGGGCCAACGCGAGGGGAGCTGCCATCAGTCACCATCCTTAACGTCTACGAGTCTGCGATGGTGAGTTGTAATTACGTGGTTAAGGATGATGATGGTGAAGTGTGTGATGAAGGAGGGTTGGTTGATGATGAACTGCTGATGAATCGTGAGCGATTGATGTCAGATGAGGGTGAATGATGATGAATTGAAGTTCAACTTGACCATGGCTTACCCAGGACTTACCATCAAATATTTGGGGTTGATATGGATCTCCCATTGGTGACAATAAATGCGGTAAACAATAGGAACTGATTATGGGTGCTGCATTTGTGGCCAACCACACGGTTTGCATATGAGCTACTGTCAAATACCTGGCCTCAGTAGACGTGGAATATAGGCTAAAACCCTGGAAATCGAAACTTACATTTTGGCGATGGCTCATATGTTTACATGGTATTGATAACAGTTCTCGAAACGACTTGCCACCTATTTCTTGGAGAACCTCTGGGAAACCATCAATCATTGGTGGAATTTGCGTTGCATGAGGCCACCAGGGGGTAGGTAATGTGTAATGATTCATGAGTCATCATATGCAACAGCACCCAAACAGGAACAACACTTCCAGGTAGGTACGTGACTGGTGGACGTGTTCAACCATCAGAAAGGATTTCCACTACACATTGTTTTGATGCGCAGATGTTGCTTATGAGTTTGGGCGCCGGCATTGTTCAAGACATCCTGTGGCAAGAAGGCGAGCAGCTAAACCAGTCAACTGTCCAACCTTGGTATTGGCAGAGTTGCCACACCAAGTGTATCTATCAGTCAAAGTTGCTCACCCTTTGGTCACCCTTTCAGGTGGATGGCTTTGCCCGCGGTCACCACCAGGGTGCACCGGTTGCGTTACAGGTCACCAAAGCCTTGATGAATCGCACGGCACAACGAACTGCAGGTGCCGCGCCGCTGGTCACCGCAGCTGTTTCTGGATTGGTGCAGAATGGTTGGCCATGAGTGGCTGATAGAATGGATAGTAATGGTCAATTTTGGGCTTATTATGGATAATAAAGGCCAATAATGGCTAATATCTTGGATGATAATGTTTGACAATGAATCATGGTTTATAGTAGGGGATCGTAAACATGGTTGGTGGTTGGACTAACGATTGTTTCCCCCTCTTTGGTATGGTTGATGAACTATATTCCTACAACTCTCCGTGAAATGTAGATATGGTTTGGCTGCCTGCTGTGTTCCTGCTGGTCCAAAGTTCATCAAACTTTCTCAGCACAGAGCCGCCATGTCAGCCGCCATATCTACAACTTGCAGATGGATCACAGGCCAAGGCATGAAGTTCCAAATTCACTGGTGCACTACAGCACTTGTCCTCCAATCATTTTCAGTCAACTGGGTTTGCAACACATGGGTGTTTCTAGTTATAATCATGTACAGGAAAAAGAAGACACTAACTGGAAACACCCATGTGGTGTTTCATGTTGGCCTAAACGCCCATCGATGGCTTATAATACACCCCTGTTTAGGGGGTTCCTATGGCTTGAGAAACACCCATCTCATCTCAAATTTAAAGCGTATGGCGGCAGATCTCCTGTAGCTGGTGATCACATCACCGATGGCCACATTTTTCGGACCGACGGTTGGCTCAAGTCCCATCCAACTGCCTGGACCAGCCATGTTTCACCTGGTTTCACGCTTCTCTGGGGAGTTGATTGCCACTTTGAATACTGAAGAAGTGAATGGAAGGTCCGCAAAATCCCTGAAAACATGTGTGTTCTCGATCATTGGCATGTCAAGGTTTCGACAGAGGCTATTCCTTGAAAATGGAAGTGAGATTGTAGCAGAAGAAGAGCTGTCCTTGTCTCCTCAAGGCATACAAGTTGTGTTGCTGCAGTTCCAGCCGCCTGATGCTGTGCGAGAGAGGCGACTGATTGAAGCTAGCATAAACGGTAATATTCAGATGCTGGAAGCATGTCTTGAAGAGCCGCAAGACCCGAATCGGCCTTTTGAGTTCTCAGGTGAATACAACGGTTTTTGTCCTATCCACGTAGTTGCTATGGGAGGCAGCCTGCCATGCTTGCATTTGATGTTGGAAGCCGGTGCTTGCAAAGATTCTACGGCTGTGGCACCATATGCTGGTGCAACACCCTTGTTTATAGCAGCTGAAAACGGCTTTATGGAAATGGTTCACTTCCTGGTTGAAGCTGGCGCCAACATGAACAAGGCGATGAATGACCAGGATACACCTCTGTTTGTAGCAGCGGCAAACGGTCACATGCACGTGGTTCGCTTCTTGGTTGGAGCTGGTGCTAACATGAACCAGGTGCCGAATGACGGGGCTACACTTTTGTTTGTAGCGGCTCAGGATGGCCACATACAAGTGGTTCGCTTCTTGGTTGGAGCTGGCGCTGATATGCACCAGGCGATGAATGACGGGGCTACACCTTTGTTTGTAGCAGCTATGGAGGGCCACATACAAGTGGTTCAGTTTTTGGTTGGAGCCGGTGCTGACATTTTCCAGGCAACCAACAACGGTGTTTCACCCCTGCTTATAGCAGCGACGAACGGCCACATGCAAGTGGTCCGCTTCTTAGTTGGAGCTGGCGCTGACATTAACCAGGCAAATAACGACGGTGCAGCACCTTTGTTTCTAGCAGCGGCAAACGGCCACATGGAAAAGGCAGCGAGATACGGCCAGATGCAAGTGGTTAGCTACTTGCTTGAAGCTGGCGCTGACATGAATAAGGCGACGAATGACGGTGTAACCCCTTTGTTTATGTCAGCGTTTAGTGGCCACGTGGAAGTGGTACGCTTCTTGGTTGCAGCTGGCGCTGACATAAACCAGGCGACGAACAACGGTGCACACCCTTTAGCTGTGGCAGCGTTTCATAACCACGTGGAAGTGGTTCGCTTGCTGGTTGAAGCTGGCGCTGACATGAACAAGGTGACAAATTACGGTTTTACACCTTTGTTTGCAGCAGCTACGAATGGCCACATGCACGTTGTTCGCTTCTTGGTTGAAGCTAGGGCTGATATGAATACGGCCAATGACATGGGTGCCACAGCTTTGCTTGCAGCAGCTCGGAAGGGCCGAACTGAGATTGTTCGCTTCTTGGTTGAGGCTGGCGCTGACATGAGCAAGGCGATGAATGACGGGGCTACACCTCTGTTCGTAGCAGCTCAGAACGGCCACGGTGAGGTGGTTCGTTTGTTGCATAATTGAACGCAATTGACATTTAGCTATGGCACATTCAGTATGCCATGCCGCAAGAGTTCCGGATTACTGTTCGCAATCTGCAAGAAAAAAGTAGGAAGGATAGAACCAATAAAAAATGGTTTGAATATGTGCACATTGGTTACATTGCTGATGCATCGTTTTTCCCACCTTTTGTTGGATTGGTGGGCCATTGTCAGTAGTAACCATAGAAGCCCATTAATTATTGTCCATCAAAACTACAGCAGTCGGTATTTAGCATCATTCAACCATTATAGATATTATGGCTCGTTGGTTGGTTATAGCCCCATTTGCCGTGTTGGTCATTCTATATTGTTTTTCCCCAATGTTTGTCAATTGTTGGTTGCCCTTGAGCTTTACTGCCATTGGTTGCTTGTTAAGCCTCCTTTACCGCAACAAGCGAACCATCATAAATCCTTATTGGCTGCCAAATGATGAGGCATTCATCGACATTTCTCAACCGTTGGATCAATCAATTGTATTATTAGATCAACCATTGACAGGACCTACAAATCACTAAAATGCAACATATTTCATGACTGGATGCTCGTTTGTCGCGTGCCTCGCGGCTTCTATTGTCGACAAGCAATAGATGCAAAAACAGACATAAAACAACATGAAACCATGATTGCGTTTGAATAGGCATGGCAACACATATATGTATTGAGTTGACTGTTTAGCTACGTTTTGTTTGGTATGAAACTATTGCCAACCACCATCAACATCCTTTTTCAAGTATCATTGCTCACCATGTTCACACTTGTTAAGCAAGATTAAGAAATTGACCGTCATCAACCAACATCAGATACATCTAATTAACCATCAATTGGTAATCATTTATTATGATTAAAGTCAATCATGATTTACCATGATTGACTCATGATTCACCATTATTCACCAGTTCGAAGTCACCAGTATTAACTAATAATGATTCACCATCATGTGATTATCGCTATGATTATCGCTTATCATCCCCTATCAGCAACCTGTCGCCGCCATATTTACCATCCACTAGCAGCTCCTTAAGCACCATGACCAGCTCCTTAACGGCACCACGCCACTCCCTCCGCGCGCGCCTGGTCAGGCGGCGGCGGCCTGGCCGCCTCCCAGGACCAGCACGCGCTACGAGATGCTCGGGGAGCCCAGCCCGGCGGTGGAGGGTGGTTGATCGAATGTGAGCCATGGTTAATGGCTACTCAGGATTAAGCCATAGTAATAGCCAAAGTAATAAGCCATAGCAGTAATAGTAATAGGGATAACAATACTAATAAATCACCAACAATACTAATGAGTAGGGAATAGATAATAATAATAATAATAGGTTTAAAACCATGGTTCATGGTCAATTTTGGGCTTATAACGGATAGTAATGGATTAATAAGCCCCTGGGTTTATTAATTGGGAGGGTTACCATTCTAATGGGAAACCAAGGCGAACTTGGGGGATACCCCTTATGATCATCAACCAGGGGTTTATTAATCCTGGGTCAACATTAGTGACCATGAATCTAAGGTTGGCCTAATAGCCAGGTTATCAGCCATGGTTAGTTTGGTTAACCATGGTTAGTTTGATATGGCTATGGTGGTTTGAACCTAGCTTGCAATGTGGGTTTATGAGCAATTTGGTGATGGCAAGTGATGGGTGGTTGATGACTAATGATGACGAATCAGGGTAATCGTGTATGATCAGTGGTGAATAAAAATGGTTTACGATGGCTATTGATGGTAAGGCACGGGTAATGAATGGTTAGTCAGGCTTAATGATGCTAGATTATGGTTGATGTTGGTTAGTAACAAAGGCTAGTGATCATGGCTAATGATGGTGGGCCCGAAATAGATAAATGATGCATAATGATGATGGCTACTAAAAGCCGCTGCTTCACTTGAAACTGGCTAAACATAATTAATTGTCGTGAACGTGTGCATTGCTAAGAATGGTCGATGATGGAAAATGTTGAGGGACAAATGGTATATCAAAGGTTCGCAACGACAGCAAGACGTGTTTTGACCATGATTTGTTCAACATCATGTTGGTATGCTTTGCATATGTGGGGGAGATGCATCACAAAAATATGAGCATCAGAAAAAAAACATATAAGCATCAAGAAAAACATGTAAGCATCAAAAAAGAAACATCTTTTTTACGAGGTCAGCAGGGAGGGAAGGAAGGAAGGAGGGAAGGAAGGGAGGAAGGAAAGAAAGAAGGACGCAAGCAAGCAAGGAAGGAAAGAAGGAAAGAAGGAAGGAAGGAGGAATTGCACCCCTAAAGCCATAAACCCTAGAATCAACCGTTAACCCTAATTCCTAAACGCAACCCCAAACCAGAATGTCTCAAGCCAACCCTGAAACCAAACGCACCCATACCAATCTAAATACCTCAATACCATAGACCCCAAAATCAACCCTAAAACCATAAACACTAAATTCAGGCCTAATTCCGGAAACCCCAAACTAAACCCTAAATCAGGCCTTACAGCATTAACCCTAAAACCAAGCCTCAATCATAAACCCTGAAACCAAACTTTCTCTTACCAATCCTAAAACCAGAGACCCTGGAATCAGGCCTAAGACCAGAAACCCCCAACTGAAACCAACAACCATAGACCCTAAAATCAACGCTAAAGCCAGAAACCCTAAAACCATAAACCCTAAAATCAGCCCCAAAACCAAAGCTTTCAAGCCGATCCTAAGCCCATAGACCCTAAATTCAACCCTAAAGCCATAAACGTTGTTCAATCAACCCTAAAGATAAAACTGTATACCCTGAAATCAAATTTAAAACCATACACTCTAAACTCAACCCTCAAACCAAAAGCTTTCAAACCGATCCTAAGACCAGAGACCCCCCCAACAAAAAGTAAAGCCTTAAACTTTGTAAATCAACCCTAAAATCATGCACGGAAACATCAAACCTATAACGATACACCCTAGAATCAAACCTAAAACCAGAAGCTTTGAAACCAATCCAAAAGCCAGAAACCCGAAAACCAAATCTTTCATGCAGTCCCAAAATCAACCCTACAACCATTTACAAACAACCCTAAACGAGATATGCTTAAAATCAACCCTAAAAAAAGAAACCCTAGCAAGCATCAACCCTGAAAGATACATTTTAAAACAAACTTCAAACATTTTAAAACCATAAACCCTAAACTCAACCCTAAAAACACAAACCCTAAATTCAAACCCAAAGCCATGAACCCTAAAACCAAGCCTAACAACTTAAGGGCTAAAACCACAAACCCTAAACTCATTCCTAAAAGCATCAACCCCAAAACCAACCCTAAAACCATAGATCTTCCAGAAATTTTAAATTCAACCCGAAAACCACAGACCCTAAAATCAGCCCGAAAACCAAAAAAGTCAAAATCATCCCGAAAACATCCTAAAACCAGAAACCAGAAAATCAATCCCACAGCCACAAATCGCTGAAATCAACCCTAAAAGCTGTTGTCTTGTTTTTGACTATGTGATATTTTTGATCTCCGGTTGGGCCGTACCTGGACAGAATCCTGCACAAGTAGCAGGAAATGGCACCATTATGTTCAATTGTTTGATGCTTATATGTTTTTCTTTGATCCCCAGATTATGTTTTTTTGATGCTTATATTGTGTTTTTTGATCCGGGACCCGGCCCCGAAATAGATAAATGATGCCTACTGATGATGGCTATTAAAAGTCGCTGCTTCATTTGAAACTGGCTAATTAAACATAATTAATTGTCCTGAATGTGTGCATTGCTAAGAATGGTCGACGATGGAAAATGTTGAGGGACAAATGGTATATCAAAGGTGCGTAACGACCGCAAAGGGTGTTTTGACCATGATTTGTTTAACGTTATGTTGGTGTGTGTTGCTGATCATTCCCACGATTGCCATGGCGTAACCAAAAAAATACCATCAGGAGAGTAGCGAGATGTTTTGCGAAATATGTTCAATGCTGGCTCATGGTTCATTGTAGGAAAAGGTTTTTCTCAATCACCCGGTAACAGTCGTTAGTCACCGTTACCCTGGGTGCAGCCAGGATGAACCCAGTAAGTAGGCTTTGAATTCTCCAAGAGGTTTCAGCTATTGGATACGGTCAGGTGTGCCCAAGCATGACTGGGACGATTGTTTGAACAGCAGCTTGCGGCGCTTGCGTTGTAGCAAGCAATGGCAAGGATGTAACCAGCCAAACGTAGCCATGTAAACAACCAAGAGCAGGACATCTTCGAAACCAACAACGAGCAACCAATCATAGCTCGGATTGTAGCTCGGCTCAGCCAACAGAGACACGCTCAAAACTATGGATGTGATAATGGTAAACACTTGGGTATTTGGCACCACCCCTCTCCTCCCCCCAACCGAATACCCCACAATCGTTCGGTGGGAAGGGCCGATGGTGAGAAACATTATATATCAGTATAAAAAATCCAAGGTTCAGAATTAAATATGGACCTTGCCACAGTAAGCTGGTGTGATATCCCAAACCGAATTGGTTTTTGCGCAATTTGATGATCAGCCAACCAACTAGTTGGAAGAACTACAGCAGCCCTTGATTCCTATAGCTTGCCGTTTTTCCCAACTTTCAGGATCTGACAAAATCTTGGCTACACTACTTGAAGATTGTGTGCAAGCTGGCGAGGATTGGATGCGATCATGCTTGGTGAGTCAGTTGCAGCAATCCAATTCCCAGAGAAAGAAGGGTCGACATGTGGTGAAGATGCCAAAGGTGTTCGGGAATCTGGCTGCATTTGACAGCTCAGACGGCGAAGAGCAGTTGCCGTACAGGGCGGGCAGCTTTGTACTGTGAAAGCCTTAGCTAGACAAAGTAGTGGACAAAAGCCAAAGTCTGTCTCACAGATGGTTACAACTGCAAGGGTTGATTTTGAAACCACAACGGTTGCATGTGGAGAGTTACTCGTATGCTTTGCTGCCCAACTGAGCCACAAAAGCTTCTTGAGGTCGACTTTTCGCGGCGTGTGAATAAAGAAAGACCTTGCATATCAAAACATCATATCGAACCCCCAAATGTCGCCAAGTCTCCTGGGGGGTCCCCAATTCTTGGCGACGATTTACACACGGAGGTGCCATCACCTCAGCAGCAACAACCATGCATTGCAAAGTAAGGGTTAGTAGGTGCTGGAGATGCAAAATGTTTGTTGGTCAATGGTCATCATCAAATCGATTCTTTACATTCCGCTAAACATTATTGAACGTTGGCAGTCACGGCGACGAATCATCATTTAATCATCGCCAACCACCCACAAACCATCCATTTAATTGCTCACTGTTTATTCTTAATCATCATAAGCCATGACTTGTCTTCGAAACTATCATCGCTAACCGTCAATGAATCGTTTGCACAAATCCTTCAACCGGCTTCGTCATGAAAAGCTGGACCCCTGGTGGCACAGCCTGCCTTGAGACTTTTGCTGCCGAGGTGTTGGGTGACGCATTGGGTTCGAAGCTCAGTTGTTGGAGTCCCTTAATGGTTATGAACCGCGAGCAACAACTGAGCTGGAGTCCCTTGAAGCTCATTTCTTCATTGATGTGGATTTCCCATTGGTTTTGAAGCTCTTTGGTTAACGGTGAAGCACCGCGGCTAGCCATGGGAGATCCACATCAATGAACCCCTAGTAGATCACCGGCTACAGCGTTGATTTATGGTGATGGCAAATCCACGATTCACACCTGGAAATAGTTGGTGTCAGTGGTGGTTCCTAGGCGCTGGCGAGTAACATGTGTTTGTTCATTTTTGCTCGTGGTGATCGACCGGGATTTTCCAGTTGCACGGTGATGGCGTGGCATGAACCGTCCAAGTCACGTTCCACATTGTCTATGTGAGTTTCTCCATCCTGCATTTGGGATCTTGTAAAGTTGATGCCATAGGATTCGTCCAGATCAACTGATGCAGTATCAGTCTCCATCAACAGGGCCATGCTGCAGGTAAATCAAGTTGTCACGGCCCTGGTTGTGTGATACCATCTCTTTGGTTCAGTGATGGATTGAATCGCACCACGCAGCGTGCGCTCCAGATGCCCAGGGTATAGTTAGTTGACGCCCAGCAAGTGAACAAAAAGTCAGCAAAGACACACCCTGGGTCAGCAAGTTTCAGCGTTTGTCTTTGGACATGTAGTCTAGCCATCTCGGCATATCTTCAAATGGTTAAGTTTGTTTAAGCTGCCAAAATTCATCTTTGGGGGGGTATCATCCCAACATCTCATCATGTCACGAAGTCTTCAACTGGAACCATGGATGTTCATCGATGAATCCCTAAGGTCTGGATTCTGGACAGTCCGCGCCACCTGGAGGAGGACATTTGGGGCGCCCAGGTGGTTATTGTGTGGTTGTCGTGGTGCTCCGGCTGCTGTGGTTGCAGGTGGAAGTTGGGCGTTGCAGAAAGATTTCCGGGGGCATGAGGAGTTGGCATATTGGGGAGTGCGCATTTTCAATCAACATGTTTCTGGTGGAGTTCTTTGCTCAGGTGCCGTTTACAGGGCCTTCATTGTTTTTGGCCAGGGGGATTCAGTGTTTGTCACTTTGAGTTGGCATTTGGGAGCCTATCGCAAATGTGAATCTAAGAATTATGAATGGGCGTATGTATTTTGACATCCGCGATTGTAAAACATTGCATCGCGATTGATCGGCAATTGTTTTGCGATTGATGTAGTCATCTACTGTATTGCAATAGTTGTTTGGATTTGATCGGAAAATCCGCGATTGATCCGCGATTGGTTCGCGATTGTGGCGCGATTGACAAACCCCTCAATGCAGCCACCAGCCCATGCCATGTCCCTTGCCCAGTTCTTCCAAAGGGAAAAATCCATCCGCGATTGTCACCTGTGGGATCGCGGTTGGTTGGCGGTTGATCGGCGATTGTGTTTACCCCGGGAACCTTTATTTAGATCAACGCCCATTTGTGTTTTTTGATATTCAATGAGTTATTGTGAAAGTTGTTTTGATGTGATGGTTTCTTTCACATGGTTTCCAATGATTTCAGTGTCTACATTTTTTCTGAGTGGCTGAATTGAAAGTGTGTCTTTGTTTCATTGATTGTGTGTGTGTTGTTTTTAAAGATTTAAAGATGCACGTGCGCATTTTTGCATTCTGAATTGAACCTATCCAGGTTGAGAAGACCATGTCTTTTACTCTCAGGAGTCAGAAAATTAACATGTTTGAGCAGGTTGGGGGGTGCCAAGTGCGCGGCTTGTTTGGAGGTCTAACCTTGGCAGACTCTGCCAGCAAACAAAGCTGACGAACTCAGCCGCACAAAGTTTGGCTGGTGATTTTAAACAGGTTTTATTTTCCCTAGAAGTTCTGAACAAATGGAAAAAATATTTTTCATAGGGGTTGAAACCACCAACCAGAAGTTGATTGCTTGAAAATCACCAGGGTCACTTTCAGCAGCGGTACTTTGTTCACCTGGTTGTGACGTTCGTCAATGGTTTTGGCCCAACCCATTTCTTAGTGTAAGTTGATAGAGATGTTGAATAGATTTAAGTTGGTATATCCTCATGTTTTCCAACCGTTCAACTTGAATGGTGCCACTTGGCTGTGCTCAACCCTGATGGCCAGGAACCCAGCATGGCCGGCGCCCCTCAATTCCTTCTGGACGACGCTTCAGCAGTGATTCGGAGGAGGAGCACGGGTTGTGGATGGTCAGAAACTTGGTGCGGTTGATAACGGTTGATACTGTTGCAGAATTAATGAGTGATCTATCGATATATTCACATGGTGGTTTCTCAAAATAGGGGACCCCTAAAAATGGTTGGTTTATTAGTATGAATGCTTCATATTGGATGATTTGGGGGGTCCCCTATTTTGAGAAACAACCACATTATGGCTTGAAAGGCAATCATCACGGAAAAAACGATTGTCCATCTTGACCGTCATCAGTTGACCGTCATCATGGTCAATGAATGGTTCATCCCCTCCTGTTCCCTTGCCTGGTGCGCGCCTAATCTGGGGTGCGTGAGGGGTGGCCTGACGAAAAGGGAAGGGACATCGTCATTATGAAGGCTTTGCTCCACAGAACTGATTTAGTACTGGTTTTGATATTTGTCAATCTTGCACTCGCATGATTGCAGTGACTATGGTATCAGTGATATGTATCGCTATTGTTTTCATATAGCAGTGACTAGGTTTTTTGATGGTATCCAGCAAGCTTTTGGCAATCGATCTGTAAGTGAATGGTTGCAGAATAATTGCCATCAACTCTGGGAAGGATACACCTCACAGCAGTTCATTGTATTTTCTTGTGCCTTGAAGTGGACATTCTATATGGTCCTTATATTCTGGTTTCCCAAAAAAGGTACGACCAAGTCATCCTTTCTCCATTTTTTGGGTTCCCCTGTTTGAAGAAACCGTATGTGTAAAAAGCATGGGGCATCATGACTAAGTCATTGTTTTTGTCGCACATCATTTTCCATTTTTTGCGTTGCGTTTTGACCCATGCCTGAAAAAAATGGGACAGGGGTTACAACCTGTAGCGACCATCCGAACAGTCACCAACATAGCCGTCATTGACCATTGTCCGCTGGTCTTGTAGTATGGACCGTCATGAGCAACCTTAAGCATCATGAATCATCATCAACAATTCCGGTATTGCTGGCAATTATTCCCTTTCACTGTTTGTCGTTGTTGACCGGTAACCAGCAGTTAACGATTGCCATCAATCATGTTTAGTCAACGGCCAATAACCAATGGTAACTTTGAGCAATGCCTGACCACATGCCAATCTTGCAAACGATTGTCAAAAGGTGATGCTGGGTCCAAAAACTAATTTACATGACATATCCCCATCATTGCTGGCCATGGCCCTGTTATCGCCCAACCCAACAATGGATCATTTGTCAGCCACTGGCATCAATTGACCAGTATCAAGCACCATTTTCAATCACCGCCAGTATCATTTGTTAGCCAGGTACTAATGATGATGAACCAAGATCAATCATGAGGAACCAAGATTTGCCATCATGGAGCACTATTAACCATGTTTTATCAATCGTCCTTGGCCATTACTGTAACTAAGCATTAACCAACAACTAGTATTACCCATTTCATGCCAACATGAATCCATAACTGCTGGTGAACCACTTTTCACTGTTGAGCATTGCTGGTCATGTTTGACAATTATAGACCACCATTACTAGCAATCATTATCAACCACCATTGTTAAGCACCATTATGAACGAAACATACTACATTATCCAAAATTGCTACCCTAGCATTATTAGCAACTATTATCTATCACTATTGTCAACCACCATTATTAGCCAACTTTGAACGCAAAATCATTATCCAAATTTGTGAACCAAAACTTGTTCATCGAAAGTATTGACCAACAAAAATAAATCCAAACATATGAATCACATCATGTATCAAACAACCAATGTCCCACCATCAAACCATTCCAACCGCCATCACTTCACCAACCGCGACGGTGACCCATCGCTGTTACTTGGCGCGCGCCTCAGTCAGTGCCACGTGTGCTGGGCCATTCGCAGTCCACGGGCACGGTGAAAGAGGCGCGCCGTTCCGCGGTGCGATGATGGCTGGGGGAATGGTTGGTGACTGCAAGGGTTACAGGGGATGATGGTTGATAAATAATAGTGGTATAACCAAGTGGTTGCTAAGTGGTATAAATTGTACAACAGGTATAACTGTTGGTTACTATGGTTGGATTATAATGGCTATATACTAAGTGATTATCACCAACAATAGTGGTTGAAAAGTACTAGGGTTGATGAGTATGGGGCTTAAAGCCAGTGGCTGATGAATGGTTGGTTGGATGAATAACAATTAATTAATAACTATAGTCATAGCCAATAGTAGGTTGATGTTATAGCTACTGCTAGGGGATGATAATCGACAATAATGGTTGATGACTAGACGTGTTATAACCATTACTCATGGCTAACAATAGGAAGTAATAAGCAACAATGATGGTTGATGACTATCTGGGTTAAGTTAGAACCATTTCTAATGGCTAAGAGTAGGGGGCAACAACCAACAAGAATGGTTGAAAAGTAAAGCACATAACAAGCAACAATAGAGGCCCAAGGATGTCGCTGAAGAGAAACCAATGAATGCTTGCGTTATTTTCCTCAACAAGACGGCGTTGTTTGTGCGCCTCATCGAGGAGAATCTCAGGCTGTTGCTATCGAGGAACTGGAGGTGAGAGAGTGTGTGATACGACGGACAAACAGACTTTCGGTTTGAACCACCTGAAAGAGCGTATCACAGACTGTTTGTCTTCAAACATTCCAGGCGTCCAAGGAGAGAACCACCCGAAAGAGCGCCTCGGACGAAATCCTGGGACGACCGATTCCCCCAGGAAATGCAGACCCTTAACAACTCAAGGAACTGAGCAGAGAAGACGACGAGAGCTTGAAGCAATAGCATTTGGCCAATAGGTTTGCATGTTGCGGATTATAACTTGTTGGAGTGGCCCATAGGTGGATAGTAGCTTTCGAAGCGTGGCTATATTTAATTTGGCCACCAGCTCGCCCTCGGCCCAGCTGAACCTTATGGATGGCGATGGAAAAATGAAACAACAACAATGACCAAACTTGATGAATGGTTGGTTGCTTAGGGTGGTGCATGAATAGGTTGGCTGATTAAGGTTAAATGCATACGTGTCAATTAATGGCTGAGAAAGTTGATGCATGTTGGTTGAGTCATGTTGGTTAGTGAGAACGGTTCAGAATGTTGTTTGATGGTGGTAAATTTAAAGGATGCTGATTGATGTATAAAGTAGGTTTCTTAAGGGTAACGACGTAACAGTATTGGGGTTGCTGCTGAAGAACTGTCAGTGAAATGGATACTGGTCAACCAAACAAAAAATGACCAAAGTAATGGAGGCGCTATAGTGGTTGATGATGGCCCTTGCCATGGTTGGTTGCCGTAGCCTGGACCGGTGCCACCACCGCTACGCACCAGGCGGGTAGCGAGGGCATTTTCATGGAGGTGAGTCCTGGCTGGAAGGTCTCCTCCAGGACGCGGGGGCCGCGGGGGCCCTTGGTGGGTCCGGAACCGTGGCACGGTACATGTGCTGTCGTTGATTTTGGTGAACGATAGCCATGTCAGTCATTTTGGATTCATTATATAAATTATATAGATGATTTGTAGTGGATTTATATTGATGATTTGTGGTGGATTTTTTGATTTAGCAGGAAAGGACCTGTGATGGTTTTTTGAATTGCACAGACTGTTTTAGGTAGGATACCAGTGATGGTCAAACGGATGGCTGATGCTGGTTAAGCTTGATTGATAACATGTGGTTGGTGCTTGCAAGATGAGGTGTTGTTTTGAACGAAGCCAACGGGGAAAATGGCATGAAATTGACCAGCGTACAACTAACCACCAACCAGATCGTTTTTTGAGCACTGGTGGTAAGAATGGCGAGGAATCAACAAACATTCATAGTTGCTTTTGGTTAACGACATGGGTCAGGAATACCCTAAGTTCCTCAATGTTAGGTCTTTGCGCTTATCAAAGCGAGGGAGGAATGGGCTAGTCACCACTGGGCGTTTGGCTGACCAGTGGCTTGTTATGAGCTGTTGCTTTACACATTGTTTTCCCCGAAACATGAAAATACATGCAGGTGCAAACAAAGCTTAGCTTGGTCTTGTTCAAGAGGCAGAGTCACCATGGATCCTTTTGAGGCGCAGTGGTTCTAAGAACCTCTTATTAGTTGTTGTTCACTGCCAATAGTTGGATCGTTTGTTTCCCGGTAAAAGCTGTCCCGACACACAGTCCATGATGCCTCACGTCGGGAACCCTCAAGTACCAGACAAAAAGAAACCCATGTTTTTGTTTTCATCATTAAGAATTCCCCCCCTTCCAAAAAAATGTATACATGTTTGTATGTATTTATTCATTGGTTCATTAAAATATATTGCGATGGAGAGTGACACAGAGAGATATATTTACATTTTTGTAGGTACTTGTATGTACTCAGAAAGTTGCCGTTGATCAGGGTGTACAATGTTCCCTCTTTTGCTGGTGTTGTTGTTCTCGTTGGTGGATGATGTTGTTCTTACTCTCGTTCTTGTCGTCGCTGTTAGTTGTGTTTGTGCTTGTGGTTGGTTGTTTGTGACCTTTTTTGCTTGTCCTTTCAAGATAGAGTTTTATGTTGCTTCTTCTTTGCTCCTGGCTGTTGGTTGTTCTTAGCTATACCACTGATTCCTGTGAATCGCCATTGGTGGTTTATCAGTTTGCAAGTCAGGTAATTCCCCAATCAGCTGTTTTTCGTGCACTATCAGACTGGCCTTTCCGGGATCTTTAGCTTGGTTGCCCTGTCATCTCTACGGCTAAGTAGGACATGGCAAGCTCACTTGACAGACCCTCAATGGATGTTTTTGAATGGCGCATTCTTATTCTGAATAGGGGAGAGATATCTATATATGGTGTTTTTTCTTGTGCCAGCTGGTTCGTTCTCCAAAAGTTTGCTCCCGCAACAGGTATTTGTGGACGATGCTTCAACATAATACTTGTAGCACCAATCTGACAATATGCCTGCAAGCAATGACATCACCAAAAAATAACATTATGTCACTTGTACCACCAAATTTGGGTGCTCATTATGTAAATCTCTCAATCTGGATCTTCCATTGCCCTGCAGATGCTCTAATGTGGTTGGCACCGCTTTCCGCTTGCCCTTCGACCATCCCGCTGCAGCGTTGAAGCGTAGTGCGCACGCCGTGCGACGGGGAAATCACACGGTGCAGTGCACTCTTCAAGGAGGCCATCTTCGGGAGAAAGGAATACTATGGAGGGGCCAATGATGGCTAACTGGCTGATGGTTTTAATCATTTATATGTTGCAACATGTTTTAAAAACTCATTGTTCAGCATCATTGAGTCATCATCGTCATGAGTTGAACACACAATATTAGATCTTTAACACGTATGGCCCATGATTGCGCTACGCTTAATGAGTTTCATTGACAACACTAAACGCTGGTTGGTAACAATGGCTGATAGGAGAGCACCCCGATCGTGGGGCCCCACAAGACAACATTCCCAAACTTGAGAACTTCGCTCTCCTGACATGAGCTGCTGAGGCGATTGCAGGGGGCCTTCTATAGTAGCAGAAACTGGGATAACTAGCAGTTGTGATACATATAATTTGATATAACTAGGAAATATAGTAGTAATATGTGTAGTTTGCCCCTGTGAGTGATGGCCACATGCTAGATATAACAAGTATAACCATACTTCAATGGCTTCGTAAATGAACATATCCCTTGATTTTTCCGTTTATTTAGATTGACAAACACTGATAATAATCTATTCATGCATGCCAGCAGATGACTCCACCGACAAAATTGATATGTGCTAGGTGTTTTTTGTTTTGACAATAAGATCTCTGGTTTGGGGCAACTTGAACGCATTTGTTTGTATCCAGTTTTTTTTGCTGGCCATGATCAGTCATCATCATTGATTACGATTCAGCAATATTTAGCCAGTGAGGTAGTCAAAAAATGCACAACTTGAAGTGTTTTGCTTGTTTCCTCTGTGGCGCTCTCCGTAGTAATCGCGACACCTTTTGTTGAAAGGTCACTATGAGCGTTCCATACAGAGTTGGCATGTGGGTTTTGTCTACTATCGGTAGTCCCAGCCACAGCTACAAGATGCTACTAGGG
>VSDK01022210.1:80379-118575 GCA_009767595.1 Symbiodinium kawagutii | reverse complement strand
AAAGAGGTGGTACCCCGAAATCATCCAGCTTATTGGTCATTCTCGGTAGTAAACCAACCATAACTTCGGGGCTCACAATGTTGAGAAACCACCATGTAGTAGGTTTTTGATTATTGTTATTATTGGTCATTATTCCCTACTATGATTGAACAATTTTATGCATTTGAATGGTTGGTGTTATTGTGGGTTATCACCGACTATTAACCACTATCATCCGCTCTAAAACCATAGTATCCCCTTCAAATCCATTCCAAAAATCAAACAAGACAAAACAATGGAAGAAAACAGATAAAGTCACAGAACAAACCAGATCAAAAACAATACAAAAACATAGAAAACCCTTATTAAAATACCAATGAAAGCGTTTAAATCTCTTCTAAAAAACCTCTCTCAGGTCACCGTTGAAGGTTCCGGACGCTTCACAGGTCATGATGGCACTTTCAGCGCCGCGCTGCCGGCACCTCCTAAGTTCCGTGGTCCGGGTGCTGCGCTTAGTTTGGCACAGTTGTGAGGGCAGAATCATCGGGTGGTAAATCATAATGGTGAGTAATGGTTAACGGCTAGTTGATTAACTCTATTAACAATGGTTAATGGCTAGTGGTGAATGATGGTTGATGGTGAATGATGGTTCATGGTTGATTAATCATAGTGGTGAATCATAATGGTGAGTAATCAACAACCACTATTATCAAATTAATCAGCACGTGTATGATTAACTAGCCATAAATGTGATTATTCACCACTAGCCATACTAGTAATTAATGGTTAACCGTTGGTTGATGAACACTACTAACAATGGTTAATGATTAGTGGTGAGTGATGGTTAATGGTCAATAACGGTCAATGGCTAACGGTTAGTTGATAAGGATTAAGAGTGGTTGATAAGGGTTGATTGAAGGTGATAATGGTTAACCATGGTGGTCAATTATGGTTACTCATGTTTAAGAATGAGTCAACTGGTGGTGAATCTGGCTGTTGGTTGTAAGGGAGCGAGGCCAGGAGCCTGGGGTCGTGCAGGCCACCTCCCAAAGGGCCTGTAAAGGCGTTGTAGTTTTTCATGCTGGAGGGCCATGCACCCTAAAAATGCTTGGTTTATTATTGTGCATGGTCAATATATAAAGGATGATGGGGGAGTACCCCTATGAATTGAGACACCACCATTTGATCCATGCAATAACGCTTGACACATGCCCAAACCACGTTTGTTCCATGCCAAGCCACCGGCATTCGCCAGCACGCCGAATCTCGGCTTTAGGCCATGTCCACTAGCACGGTGGGTGAATTTCGTCAGAAGGCGAAGGCGAGGCAGCAACCCGGAGCCACCAAAATCAGAGAATCAGATAGCAACTGGTTGGTGGTTGATGATGGTTCCTAGTACGTATATCGGGGGCGATGATAACCAAGAAGTAGTAATGAATGGTTACTAGTGGTTGGTGGTTGATGATGCTTATGGCGGTCTATAAGCAACAAGAATGATGGTTTGATGAGGGTTACGTATGGTAAATAAGCCGCAATAATGGTTGATGATGGTGCCTAGTAGGTAGGTGGTAATAATAACCAAGAGGTGATAATGGTTCCTAAGAATAATTGATGATGGTTACTATATAGTGGTTGGTGGTTGATGGTTCCTCTAATACCCAAGAAGAATGGTCGAGCCGCTACTGATCTGTGGTTTCATTGACAATTTTTAATTTTCCCAGCTGTATTACCAGTATGGTTGGTTGGTTGGTTGGTTGGTTGGCTAAACGTTTTCATAGGGGTTGCAACCACCAAACAGGTAAATTGGCAATAGCAGGTCTATGCATGACGTAGTTAAGCACCAGCAATAACTTGGCTTGTCAGATTGGTGTAGCTTGAGTCGAGTTTGTGATACGTTCCTTTCCTGGTGGGACCGCCTCCTGGACAATTGACCTTCCTTTCACGTGTCACAATGCTTTTTGTTTGCACATCACTGCAGTTTCCGGTTGTGGCGCAGATGGCGATGTCACCACGAGGAAGCGACCACGATTCCAATGGTTGGGGAAGCTTGGGGAAGGCGAATGTTAATTATGCTGAACATGTTCCATGCACCATGAAGTTTGGACATGGCACCTTGAGAATCACAAGAGGATATTAGGAACAAATGTATTATTCAATTTGGCTCGGTGATGTTAACATCTACGCCATGTCCCATCTCTCAAAGACGATGTAGTTCTGAGAAAAACCGACCAATGAGAAACACGCAAGTCAGATAAATGCTGGTTTTACTGTCAGACCGCACGCAGCTTCATATCGATGATGGTTTCAAGTTCCGGGAGTGAACTATGTTGTGAAGAAACATCAATGGCAAACTTATTTGGGGGCTACCTGCATGATCCATTCATATTAGATCCCAGAAGCAATCTGCCTAGACGATGCTACGTCAAAGTACCTGATGGCTTTGGCCTCGGACAATCTCCCGGATTGGTGTTGTGAACATACCGTATGGTGGAACCTAAGATAATCTAAGCTTTATTAAACATATGTGGTTACTGGCATCCGAATTTACAATGTGAACTGCTTCTTCTACTTTCAAATATTTCATGTGTTTGGCTGTGTTCCTTGGAAAAACCATTGTACCTCATTGCTGACCAACCATCCTTGGCCATCATCGATCATCCACCATCATTCATGATGAAGCAACCACTATCACGAACCAGCGTTAGCCATCATGCACCATCACCAAAACCAACCATCCTCAACCATCATTTTTCACCGTCATTTAGATGATCCTCAACCATCATCATTCACCATCCGTAAGAAACTCTCAGTCGACAATATCATCGGTGGACCACGTTGCGCCTCACCAGCAGGTGCCGGGGGTCACCCTGGTCACGGACGACGCCACCGCAGACAAAGCGCTGCAGGTGCTCCAGAGGTGCCAGCTGACGTGGGTCAAACACCAGGGAGGATGATGGTTAGGGATGGTCCGGGATGGTTTGATAATGGTGAACATAGTTTAGGATGGCTTTAACCCAGGTCATTTACCATTGCTAACCATAGATTAGCATGGTTTAGGATGGTTTCATCATGGTGGCAAATGATGGTTAGTAATGGTTAATGATGGCTGAGAAATTACGGTTAATGATGATGGTTAGGAATAATAATGGCTGAGAAGATATTAATGGTTAGTAATGGTCAATGATGGTTAAGGATGGCCAGTGATGGTTTGTTTCTGGTGACGTGCATAGTGATAACAGTGGAGGCGTTGAGTTTTTTCTACCACGCTTGCGCGGAGGCATTTGCATATAGCGCCCTAACTGCCGACCATGGCCTCTTGATTAGGCATGCCTCGCGTGCAACGGCCGATTATGGAGACCACCTCGGGTTGACAAAAGTTGTCGTCGTTTCAGAGAAGTTGTCATCGCAGGACCACCTTTTACCAAAGGGGTTCGGGGTTGGAGGGGCGGTGGTCGGTGGAGCTCCTCCGACTCCCTCCCCAAGCATCAACACCTCTTACCTTTGCACCATTGTGCTGGCAATAATGATTTGTCTCTCATTTAAGGCCGCCGTCATCGTCTCGCTGGCGCTCAGCAGTTTGACCCTTGCTGGTACTATCTCAAGAAGTGTCCTCCAAACCACATGAATAAGAGAGATGGTGCTGCCATGAATGGTAGGTTGCGGCAAAGAATCTTTGAGTGGGTGAACCGCTGAAACACCTTTGTCTAGAAAACAAAGCTCAGTGAAACAAAGGAGCTGCACTTCAACCCTTGTCGTGTTGCTCACATTGGCTGCACTTCCAGATTGTCTCAAATGCAAGTAGATCGGCTTGGCGTCACGAAAAACACACAGCTGCTAGAATCCGTATTGCCTTGTCTATGGTTTTTATGCGGGTGGCAAGTGATGGTTCAATGATTGATGATGGGCAAGGAAGATGATTTCATGATTGTTGCGGATAGTGTCGCAGTGATTGGCAATGCTGAATCGTGGCAAATGGTGGTTAGTGATGATGAGGTAATGGGAGTTCAATGTTTTACAATGATGCATGATAATTTCATGATATTGAAACATGATGGTTTGTGATGGTGAGCAGTCATAATAGGTTCCTGCGAGTTCATGATGGTGATGAGTGGCCGAATGATGGTTTTACAGTGGTTCAATTGTGGGTCATGATGGTTGAACTGTGATGAAGTACTCGCTCACTACTGATTTAGCTGGGATATAGCCAGACATTGAGTGTTGATGATGATTAGTGATGTTCTTTGGCGGGGGACCATCTAGAATTTACAGTAGGGTAGTTGTGTTTTTGTCATTCGCTAGTGATGAGTAGTATTGTTTACGGACCACTCGTTGTAACCAACTAGAATTTTCCATCATGATTATGAACGATGCCCAAGAAACCTATTCCACCAGCATCTCACCCTCGTCACCACCCCGAGAGCTCGTCCGGTGGTCTCCAAGAGAAATTCGGCAGTGATCCATAGATTTTTCCGCTGTAGCAGATTGCCAGGCAGATCTTGACCAGGATGAACCCTTTGAAACTTTGAACATCCAATTGTGGCATATCAGTGACCTAGTTAGTTAATATGTTTCATTCTCCCCCATTGCCGAATCGATGGTTGATCCAAAATAAATTAGACATCAATTAACCAAGAAGTGGATGATGAGTGCTTAGCTAATGATTGCTGCTTGATGATTGTCGCATCATACCACACCAGGATGATCACCAACCATTGCCAATCAGTACCATCAATATTAACGTGGGCGGAGGCGGAGGCCGGTTGAGCAGCCGTGCCAATTGTTGTTTTCATCAGTTGGGAGGGTTCAAAACTCGTTGTCATACTAGAACATTTTGCCAGTGACTAAACATACAAACAGTGAGCACAATTGAATATGCACATCAATTGGCATCCTTACACATATGCAAGAGCCTGTTTAAACAATGTGCCAGCAAACGCATGTTCATTGGCCCGTTGGAAGTTATCACGTTTTGGGGGGATTTATTCATGATTGACCGCGGGTTATTTCCCACGGCCCACGGTTAACCATCAACTACTACCCCTTGAATTACGAAACCTGGCCATTGCTCATCATTATTAGCCATGGATTGTGAGCTGTTGTCAATTCTTAAAATATATCATATTATAAATGATTACCAGTGCCAGCCATCAAATGACACACAAGCTGACGTGGCCAACAACCAAGTACCAATCAATTACTTTGTCATTAATCAACAGATATTGACCATTAGCCAACCATCATGAACTATTATTAATTATTCACTATTGATAAGCTCAACCATTTTCAACCATGAATGGCCATCAATCGACCGCCCATCAACCACCAATGTATCCTAATCAACAGACAGAGCCCACCACAGCCGCGCGACGCACAGGTTCCAGGACCGCGTGCACGGCTGGGACACAGAAACGACCGAGGCGAGCTGAGGATGATGGTCGTGGATTGTGATGGTTATTGTTGGTTAAGAATGTTTTCTTGGATGGGATTGCTTAGGAACTGATGTAACTTGTTATAAAGTAACAATGGTCACAACTCGGAACTATGGCCAATCGCTGGAGTGACACCCTCGGAGATGGCAATGCCGCGGTGGCTGGAGCAAGCAGAACATTGAATGCTGCATCAACCATCAACTACTACTTCCCAGCAGAGCTCGGGTTCCTGCTGACAAAAAAAAAGAAGTGGCCCTCAGGAGCCTAATCACTAATGAACTGCTTTCTGAAGACCGGCACATGGTGTTCACGTTGATGTGCTACAAAGCGAACGTCAGAATCACTAGCCTGGCACGTATGAGAATTAGGCAGATGGTTGATCCAAGTGCGAGTATGGCAGCGTGCCTGGCAACTGGAGCATTGAGAACTACCCGGTTCCCCTGCAGATGTGCAGAAGAAGCTAACCAGGAGGCACAGGGTGCAAATCACTACGAAAGCTTGGTCGAAGATATCCTGATGCACGAGCTAAACATTGACCAACCACAAGCCGCTTTGCTGTGATCCTCAGTCCACAGTTTGAAGCCGCGTCCGTGGGATGATCATCCAAGATCATCCAAGTAGTACTCTTAGTACTTGTGAACGAGTGATTAGTCAATGGTTCGTAGTGATTCATAGTGGTTAAAAATGATTCATGTTAGGAAATAGGGGTTAGTACATGTTAGGACGAGTGAATTAGGGATTACATAAAGGTTAAAATTGTGGCTAATAATGGTTGGTGATGGGTGGTAATCGTCAGTTAGTCGTTGATAATGGTTGATTTATTTTAATGATGGTGAAGTATGCAAAATGATGGTTAATCATGGCTGCTATTGCGTAAATATCGCTTTTGTTTTAAAGTAATATCCGATCAATTTAGTTGTTCATGTTCAATAATGGGCAATGCTGCTGGTTAACAATTGTTGTCATTTTTTTGCAATGATTGTTAACAAGTTATAAACATTGATTTTACCGTACTTGATGTTTCAACATGATGTTTTTAGATATAAATTGTCTTTTATCATATTGACAACTCCTAATAAATTACAGGTGGGTCGTGGGTCTTGATAGGTCCACAAACGACTTCTACTAAGTTCTGTTTGGACATAGCCTGGTTTGCACCCAAATTGCTTTTGTTTGTGTCCACCACAGGTCGGCAGCGGGCCGGGTCTTTCCGTTTGATGTCCTACCAACGTGTTTTTTGTTTTTCCCCCCTGCCAGGTGAGGGTTGTTATATGTTTATGTCAGTTGCCGCTTCTCCTTCTTCTCCTTCTCCTCCTCGCCGGACCTCAACCACGACCATCCACACCGAGTGTTCGCTGCGGACCTCAACCACGACCTGCCATACCCAGTGTTCGCGGCCGGACCTCAACCACGACCAGCCACGCCCAGTGTTCGCTGCCGGACCTCAACCACGACTTTCCACGCCCAGTGTTCGCTGCCTGACCTCAACCACGACCATCCCCGCCCAGTGTTCGCTCCCGACATCAACCACCACCATCCCCGCCCAGTGTTCCCTGCCGGACCTCAACTCCCCTGCCAAAAGCTATGCCAAATAGAATGCCAAAAGCTATGCCAGAAAGAATGTCAGAAGCTATGCCAGGTAGAATGCCAAAAGCGATGCCAGATAGAATGCCAAAAACTCTGCCAGATGGAACGCCAAAAGCTATGCCAGAAAGAATGTCAGAAGCTATGCCAGGTAGAATGCCAAAAGCGATGCCAGATAGAATGCCAAAAACTCTGCCAGATGGAATGCCAAACGCTATGCCAAATAGAATGCCAACAGCTATGCCAGATACAATGCCAAAAGTTATGCCAGATACATCGCCAAAAACTATGCCAGATAGAATGCCAAAAACTCTGCCAGATGGAATGCCAAACGCTATGACAAATAGAATGTCATCAGCTATGCCAGTTAGAATGCCAAAAGCTATGCCGGAAGGAATGCCAAAAGCTATGCCAGATAGACCTGTGTCGGATTTGCATGTGATGGTGGGGATCACACGAAGTAAAGTAATTTTGACAAATTGCTTTGGAGCGATTGACACCAGATTGTTGTTGATAAGTGTGGTGCGGTACAGTGTGTATGTGGAATTGCCGGAGAAGAATGTTTGCCGCTTGATTTAACATTGTTCGCAGGTGGGTTCATACTGATTGATCGCAGTTGGTCATCACAAAAAATCTGGTGGTAGTTCACCATTGGCGAAGACTGACCATAGTCGCTGGCGAAATAAATAGGAAGAGGATTCTGATGAGGCCGGTCAACAGGTTTGATTAAGTTTGCCAGTCCTGTTGATACTGGCGATGCACATGATGCAAATGCAAAAACGGCGATTTGATGCAAAGGAACTAAGTTGCAGAAACTGGTGAGAGGTATCCTGGCATGTTTCGGTCTACTTGTTGTTTGCCTATGGTGGCAACACTTCGGAAAGGCAATCGGTCATGTTTCACCATGCGAATGTTCAAAGTTGCTCTCACCAATATTCTCCCATATTTTGATGATACACCAACGAAAAGCACACAACCTTGCATTTTGTTGATATCACTTCCACCAGTGACGAAAATGATTTAAAATTGTTAATCTACTATCCATGATACATCATTGCCAATCAATTTGCCGTGTTTTCGCGGCCCAAGTGTCCATTGATTTCCGGCGAATAATGCAAGAATGGCGATTGATAGGACATAATTCGTTTGAAAGCGTTAACAACAACATGGGCTTCCGCCCACTGCTAAAGGTCGTGGTGATTGGAAACTCCTCTGCTTGCGAGTTAATCTCATGTGCGATCAAGGTACACCTGAGTACACCCTCCGACCAGCGTTTGGAAGTCCATGACTCAACAGGTTTCACTTGCAAAATCCAGGTGATGCCGATATGCCGTCGTTTCATGGTGAAGCGGTTTTTTTTTGGTGGATTTCCAGGTTGCTTCCCTTGGTTAAGCGTCCCCAAGAAGAGCTCGCCCACGGGCGTTTGATATTGGTTGTAAGTTCTGTTGCAAATGTGAAGTATTTGTTAGTACACGCAAATGTTATAATCCATATTTGTGTGTGTTGCTGCATTTGCGTATAGTTATGCGCAAGTGTTTTTGTACATTTTACGTGCGCACCCACATACGTATACCACTAAATTGTTTCATACACACACATATGTATATGTATGTGCATATGTAGATAGTTTAAAAAAACACATGTAATTTTATACTTGAATGATCATTTGTTGCAACCGTATATACTTATGTATATATATATATTTCTTTATCTCAAATTCTATTGAGATATACGTTTGCTTGCGACTATGCCCCATCGCCCAGGTGAACTTAGGCCAGCGGGACGGCGTGGATGGTAACGGCAAAACATGCGCCAATAACCATGATTGATGATGGTGGGAAATTGTAGACAATCATAGTTAGTGCTGGGAGGACGAAATGAAGCAGCTGATTGATATCATCCCAGTTGCTGACTATCAATAACCAATAACCATAGTTGCTGATACCATCAGTTGCTGACACTTCTTCTTCCCTTGGTCAGAGAGGTTGTTTTCACTCGGTTTTAGCATTGCTAAATTCCTTGAGAAGGCGATCGGGAGAGAAAAGTTAGTGATGGCTTCTTGTTAGCTCATGATGGAAATGACAAATAACCATTGCCTGGCTGCTTAATGATGATTCGCACTGGTCGATGACGGAGAATCATGGATGGTAAAAAGTGAAGGTCAATCATGGTTACCGATGGATTTCTGGTGTTAACAATTGTGATTGAGACTTGTGAAAATGGTGGTGAAAGCACCTGCACCCCTGTCTGAAAGCTGACCTAGCTGCGATTCAATCCAGCAGCAGGCGAGCGGTTTGACAATATGAAGAGGGAGAAGACAAGCCTGCGCACGCAATGGTTGAAGATATCTCAATGCTGGTTGATACTTGCTAATCACGCTGAGTGCCGGTCCCGACAGGGGTATGAACCATGACTAGGTTGAGCTATCATTTGCTTTGTTTGGTATTTGTGATGTTCGTTGCTTACCATTCACGATTATGCTAAACTAGAGGACCGCCATTTATCAGCATGATCATCGACCGTTGTTTTTGGATATTGACCATGGTCAACCATTGCTTGGTCATCATCAGTGGTTGAATCATTCGCTGTTACTCATTCCAGCTATCAATCACAGCCTATAATACCATCCAAAATGGCCAACGTAAAATGCCCAACAAGAATCATCTAGTTGGTGGTATTGACGCATATTGATCATACGGGTTGAAACCACCAGCCAGTCAATCATCCATTTGTGCATTCCAATTCTTACCGACCATGCATGACAGATTCTGAATCAGCCACCAGCATCAAAACCATCATCCATCAATGGCCGTGATCGACCACCATGAACAACCATCACTAACCCCGTCAAGCATCAGCAACCACGAGCAACCATCATCAACGATCATTCACCTTCATTAACCACTAAAACCAAACCACATTTAAAACAATGACCAATATATGTCTAAATCTGTCACTATTTTCAAATAAATTTACACACACACACACACACACATATATATATATATAAATATTCATATACATTATATATTTACATTATATATTGCTCCTTATCAGTTACCATTGGTTGACCACGCATCAACCATCATTAACAACCAGTCCTCGATGACGCGGCGGTGAGGCCAACGTGGTCAGACGCCTTGCCATGTTGGGCAGGTGGTGTGTGCTACGGCCTACTGCGGGCCCGATGTGGATTTTGGCGATGGACCGGGGGTGGCTGGGGATTCCACGGAGGGGCAGTCTTCCTGTGAGCAATAGGGAACAACTAGCCGTGGGTTAATATTAACCAAGCAACCAATGGTTAATGGTTGATAGTAGGGGATAGCAGCCAACAATAGTAGTGGATATACCAGCTATATCCCAACCTGAGGAGTCGAACATGTAGTTTGACAAACATGGATGGCAACATGTGGCTATGGGTCAAGCAGTTAACCAACCAACTAATGAAGGATAACCACCAGCAATAGTAAGGAAAACAATGGTTAATGATAGGGGAACCAGGGGTACAGGGTTATGACCCACAGCCGAATAACAACCTGAGGAGTTGAACATGTAGTTTGACAAACATGCGGATGGCAACATGTGGCGAGCTGGGTCAAGCAGTTAACCAACCAATAATGGTTGATAATGACCAACAAACCCTAGGGAAAACAATGGTTAATAGGAGGGAACCAGGGGTACGGGGTTTTGACCCACAGCCATGTGGCAACTATTCTTTACTATCTCACATGTTAGTTCGACATACTGCAAGATTTTTGATCAGTTGTGAGCTGTTGGTGCTTAATCGGCCATGCAAGCAAATGTTGTTTAAGAAAACAATGGTGATTTTCGATCATAATCATAATTCTATTGGGGAAATATGACATGGAGTTGAAGGATGGTTGGAAACAATGTGCAAAACATAGGGAGAAGCCTATTCTTGAGGTTGCATGTTGTCCCAGCCCTCTTGTATTTTGTACTGTGGTGATACAGACGCAAACCTTGAATTGATGGAATTATTGATTATTGATTGGTCTTACTGACATCCACCTGCAATAGATCTTGGCTATCAAAAGAGTCACTTTTTTCACTTTTTCCATGATGTTTGGTCACATCCCGAGATAATTGCAGTATCATCGAACTGTGTTGAAGAACGGTAATGGAGATGTAAGCTACACTTTGCAAAAAAAAACTGGCAAACTGATCGGGCATGAAACTATGTCTGGCAGGGTTGGATACAAATGAATGCATTTTGTAGAAACGGCCGAGTGAACATTTGAATGCGACCCAACAAGGGGATATGTGCATTATTTGTTTTTGGTGTACATGTTCATTGTTTCTTTGCTTCTTTGTTTGTCCATTTCTTTGTTTTATCTTTTTGCCCCTTGGATTTGCGCATTGACACGGAGATAAGTACGTCCTCAATGAATAACAAATCCACTCAGTAAACCTGTTGCAATTCTTGAATTAACACAAGCTTTTGGCATCCATACAGTTATTCACCCCTACAATAGACTGCATATTCACTGGTGCATTTTCTGTCTGTAAAATGATGATCTTCATCAGTCATTTCTCCGTGATCCATTGACACCGCGTTGGTGCTTTGGCTTGCCGAAAGTGTGCCAGGTTTTTCATGGAGGCATTTGCTTGGACGATAGGCACCCCGGCCCCTTTTGGTATATCAAAGCCACCGAGAAACACTTTCTTGCCGTATTTGATATATTATTCCGCTCGACCAGCAGAAAGTGATTAATTAGTAATTTCCCATTGTTTGTTTTTTTTTCTATGTGCATTTTCGATTGGTACATTGATACTCCAATTTGCATATAGCACATGTTTTTCTTTGTGTTGCGTAGCAAATCTTACTTGGCATTCAAGCCTTCCCGCATGCAAGCGATGGTGGTTTCACAGGACGTGGGCGTCAGGAAAGGTGTCACAACTTGTGTCACGGCAGGACCTATGCTGCTGATTGACAACATGGGACCTGCAGCAGGAGATGTACTGCTGGTAATTGCCAGCGGCCCTGGTTGAGCAGATGAGTCAATCGACTGTGCATGATGGTGAATCAATTGTCAATCGTCATGGTTACTGATAAGGGTAATTCAATGGTGAGTTGCGTCTATGTTGGTTTATGACGTTAGTAATAGGTAAATAATGGTTGGCTAAAGGGAAGTGATCACCGGCGGTTCTTTACTTCTTTAGATAAATGATGGAAATGGGTAATTATTAACCTTAGTAAATAAGAGTAAAGAATCAATTCCTCGCATTTGCTAAGTAACTACTCTTTTTTCTTATTTCAAGATGACTAAAGCAAGGTCCCCTGGTGGTCCTTGCCCGGCCGCCCGGGCCACGGGTTTGAGTGATTGGGGTTGCAAATCAAGAAATGTTTGTGGGACACCGGCAGTAGGTTCCAGCTTGAAGAGGTTTCAGGCTGCATGGTTATATGGTGTGGAGGATGTCCAGTTCAAGACAATGAGGGACTAGGCTTAGCGGCGTATATTTCCAGCAGTGTCCTCCAGAGCATATTTCCTGAGGTTTTACAATATCTTTTGCAGCGTTTTCCGGTTTCCGGTCAGGTCACCCTGGTGCCCGGTAGGAATGTCCGTACTTGTCTAGCTGCTCGGGTGGTGACGACGTTCGAAACACCAAACCAGTGCATTCGATTGCCTTAGTATGTGTGCCGATGCCCGCTTCGTGTTTGCAGGCTTCCACGCTTGCTGCGATTCCGAAGCAGTCGTTCAGAGAAATCACCTCGGAATGGTTTAGCGCCCTGGCACGTCGGAATGCTGGCAGCTGCCAATCTGATTTTGGAGATCACCATCGGAGAAAAGGCCACAGATGGTCGGACCGTGGAGAAACACAACATTTTGCGGGCATTGTCTCAGGTGCAGATGTCCCACAGCTTGACGGACATGTGGGCGAGGGGGTCGAGCAGGGAGACCCTTTGGCCCCTGCGCTGTACGCCCTTGGGCAACACCATGCTCTCGAAGTCGCTGCCACTCAGCTCCTCCCTGACGAATTCTTGGGCGCATACTTAGATGATGTTCACATCATTTGCCAACCTGACATATGGACACAACAATCTCCGTCGACCCGCATCTCTGATAAGACGGTGTGTGAGCTCCCTCCATCGCAGAAGCTTCTGGCCGCGCAGGAAGCAGGTCCAGTGCCCACTTTGGTGTGGCGGACGTGTTGTTGGCAGGTGTGGCAGGCGAGGATGTGCATCGGTTGCCGCGCTTGTAAGATGATGGCGTGCCGAGCATCGCATCCGGCTATTTGCTTGTGGAAGGTCGTGTTGGCACAAGGGACCGGGCCCCCATGATTCACAAGACACCGAACGTTGGTGATATCTACCGCAACTCACCCTAGGTCCCAGTTTTACACCAACTTATGGTTTATTAGTGGCCGACCTGTCACATGTTGGTACACATGACATGATGTATGCCCGAGTTGAGATTCCAAATGTCAAAAGTTATGTTTCCAAGGTGCTGGATAATATCCGGTTCACACTTGTTGTTAGTCTGCCGCTTGGGTCAATACCACTGGTCATTGTTTCCTGTGAGTAGTTATTTGCAACATTGACCATTGAGTGAGTTGGCTTTTGTTGTGGTTGCAAACAAATGTTCCTTTGGCTGGCGATTTATTTTTGTCCCTAATTCCTTAATCAATCATTAACACATGGTTGGTTGACAAACATATTTTCATGGGGGTTGAAACCACCAACCAGTCCTTGAATCACCATCCAACATACGCATCTGCATTCTTTGCAGCGCCTTCTTCCAGCAGAAATTGACCGCTACTTTCACCTGGTGGGAGCGACGCAGGATACCAGCGTGCTAGTAGTGAATTTCATTGATTAGTGATGGCACAACTTATGGCAAATAGTGATGACACTAAGAGCCGGACATTGGGATTTTATAGTCCATGTAATCCATGTATGTGAAAAGGGCTGCTCAGTTGAGCGATTGCTTGTTTGTGTTTTGGACTGATGAGCGAACTTATTGCATAAGATTGAGCAATGGCTTAGTATGAGTGTTTGCCGATGAACAACAATGACTGGAGTAGTGGAGATACTTTTCACACAATCAGTACGAGCCGCTTCACATAGCTGCAAACTGACTATTAATTATATATTTAGCAGCTGACATGCGAATGATATTCCGTTGGTTGATTGACGCTGACTGTGCAATAACGTTTTGTTGTCCATTGAGAACACTTGAAAACAGTGGCGAATTGTAAAGAACAAACACCATCGCAAATGCTGCAATCGCAGTATGAAAAATGGCTGCGGCTAATAGCAGGGGGGTGGCAAAAACTGGCACTTTTAGGATAACTAATCAAGCACCCTACTCCCAGGGGCTTCTAAGCGACCTCCCTGTGTTTGCAAGGACTTATTCAAAGAAAATTCCAGAAGTATTTCGAGGCCAGGGCCAGACATTTTGGGTGTAGGACATGAAGTCGGTGCTGAAGTGATAGTTTTTATCGTGGCTGGCAGCACCCATGAAGTACGTACAAGCTCATAAAGCCCCAAGGTAAAACATATCGAATCATAGGTAACATTCAGGTTGACAAACCTTCAAGTTGGGTGTGCTGGATTTAAGACCGTTGTACTTTGGGGAATCTGTGATTCTTATCATGTCCGCCACTGGTCATTGCCACAGCCAACAGTTCATCCTCAGATTGCAACCAGATGACATCGATACGGCCAGCCCAAATATGAACCATATCGGTTGGTCAATGGCTATTGTTGGAATTCGGCCGCAGAATGTTTTTCGAAGTGCATATCCATAAACATTCCAAGCCATGTCCAAGTTAGTGTGCGATCAGTATATCAGCCAAAGCGCTTGTATATCAGGATGGATTATCAAGCCACATGCATCAAAAGGTACGGCCAAACCCCTTCAATTTGCACGCGTCCCATTCCCGGCAGTCCCATTCCGAATCAGTCACAGTACATAATTGGTACTTACGATACGGTCTTGTGCGTTCGCAAGTTTTGCGCAACATGCAAACGTCAAAGTTCATTGCGCAGCTCCGGTTGGAACTGAGACTTCATTCAAATAATCCTTATCCTCACCATCGTTTCTAACACCCAAACCCATTGAATTACGAATATCAGCACAGCACTAATTAAACCTCAACGTGGAAACCCAACAACCAAAAAGCACTCAAACCGAAACCGCAACAGAAAGCTGAAACCCAACTGAATTCATTGCTTGCAGCCAATGCTCTTGCAATTTGACCACGCCACAAACCTTGAGCACATTGACCCTAAAGTCCGGAACTCTGATTGATTGGCCTGTTGGCACATGTTCCCCTTGACTTTTTAGCTGAAGATGAAGTTTGGCCTGGGTGAATTCCTTTGAATTCTACAAATCTTTGTTAATACTGGCCATGACACTTCCCATACACGTCAGGGGTGTGTGCGAGTCGCCGGGATAGCATGTTTGATGTCCTCACCAGTTGCGGGATCCGCTTTCATCCGGCCATGCACCGTGACGGTATCAAACTTGGACCAGTGTAGTTGTTTTTTGAGATTGCCGGTAGAATCTAATCGGGCTACGGATCATGGGTGTCCTTGAGTTATGGTATACTAGTGATGCTGTTTTACAAGCAAAGTAGCACCTACCAAGAGACCTGGTTGCTGCCGCGACTCGCAGCCTTTTGGAGCTAGAATCTGTGAATAGCTGAAGGTGAGAGCACCAAACATCTACTTTTTCAAGCTCAACATGGAACCCAAACATGGCCATGTCACAGGAAAGTTACAGTCATGATCATCATGTTCACTGCATGTTTGGTTTAACAAGTCAACATCCGTGTGACTTTACAAGTCTTTGTTGTTTTCCAACTTGTTTGGTTTGGAAGAAGAAATGTGGTGGTTTCTCAAAATAGGGGACCCCCAAAAATGGTTGGTTTATTACTATAAATGACTATTAGTGGATGATTTAGGGGTACCCCTATGGCTTGAGAAACCACCATGTATGGCTGCATGGTTGCTGTTTGCTGCCAGGATGAGAAGTACAAGAAGGTCTTCCACAATTACTCCTTTGACAAGCTGATGTTGGGGGACCGACCTGGGTGCTGCGGGAAAGTTTATGATCGCCCGATTGCCACCATGGTTCCCACAAAATGTATGGATGGTGGTAAGTATTGCATTGAAGGAAGTAGCATGAGGTGTTTCTGCGTCAATTCCTTGACTTTCTCGGGCTTGCTCGTGCAACAACAGTTCACTGAACACGCAGTGGGTGTGTTGGAGACCATGATGTTTGCGGAACTCATGGAGCTGAGATGAGGGTCAGCCAGAAATTGATTTAGGACCAGCCATCCAATGCCCGACCAACACTTGTAGCTCTATGATCTTGTATGATACTGGTTGATGATATGCATGATGCATAGGTGCGGTTTGGATGAGCCCCGGGCCCTCTTGGTGCACGGTGTGCCTGGAGGCACTCAAGGCTTCACTTTCTAAAGGACTTTGGAACAGCCAACGCATAAAGCCAGGACCAACGCTGGGTTTGAACCAAACGTGATCGACCCAATAGAGCTGTCAACCACGGCATGCCAATGGATGGACGAGCACAACCAGCAGCCACAGGGATCATTGCGACCAGTTGGTTGGTGATTCCTTAGGTATATAGTGGGGTGGAGATCCGGGTTCCAACCGGTCCTATAGGGAACCACCCATTACACCGATGCAAACCACCCATTAAACCGATGACTCAACCCATTCTGGCCGCCACAATTCTAGGGTGGATGCAGATGGATCATCAATTTTGATTTGTTTGATGGTTGGAACTCTCATAGGAAAATTTGATGGTTGCAATGATCCCATCCATATTGTTGGAGATTCTGATGGTTGAATTTGCAGCTGCCAACTGCTTCAAGGAGTTTCCTGTGTCCATTATCAACCTTCGTGGCATTGACGCAACGGGTGTAGAATCACAGGTCCATGACCGGGAGTCATGGATAGTCATGGGTTGTCACGGCTAATGTTAGGGGATTCAATTTTGTGGTCATTTTTTGTAATCCAATGGCCCATGGTCCATGGCTATTTACCATTATATAATTATTTACCTGTGAAAACACTATGTAATATCCTGTAATGACCCAACTACACTGATGGCATCTAATAGCTATTTGCCACATTTTTGGAAATCCTCCAAGGTGTTTCCCAATATGGACAATGCTGCCACCCCTTGATGCAACGCTACCTGGGAGTTAAAAGCATCAGCATGGTTCGCTGGCGGCGTCCCAGCCTCCAAGCCAACCCTGCGACAGCTGTGATCCTCCTTAGTGCGGGTGAAGTTGCTGCACAATGAGCCATGATCAAGCGCAATGATGTACCATTATTTGGGGATGGCGATCCATCGACCCTACTACTCGCTGAACTCAAACTCACAGGTGCAATTTTATGGGTAGCCAAGCTTTGGTATGAGGTATGGTTGTAGTAAGTGTGTGTGTGATTCATCGGGATCCTCATCATCAACATCATCATAATTTTCTTCTTCTTATTCATCCTATTCTTCATCTTCATCCTCATCATCATATTCATCTTCATCTTCATTTTCATCTTCATCTTCATCATCATCATCATCATCATCATCATCATCATCATCATCATCATCATCATCTTCATCTTCATCTTCATCATCATCATCATCATCATCATCATCATCATCATCATCATCATCATCATCATCATCATCATCATCATCATCATCCTCATCCTCATCCTCATCGTCATCGTTATCGTGATCGTCATCGTCATCGTCATCGTCATCATCATCATCATCATCATCATCATCATCATCATCATCATCATCATCATCATCATCATCATCATCATCATCACCATCATCATCATCATCATCATCATCATCATCATCATCCGCCATCCGCCATCCACCATCCACCCTCTATCACCATCGTTCATCATTTTTTGGCTGCCATTAAGCAGCCAACCATCAATCCTTATCATAGATATCCATTTTCCCCATGCTGGCGCCAGCCGCCATTTCCCAGGCTGAAACGGGAAGGTATCTCCGTGCAGGGTTTGGCAGCGGATACGCCCAAAACCCAGCTCCCTGCGCCCCGTGATGAGTATTCACCGTCAGTGAACCCTTATCAAGCCATGATCAATGATCAAGTGGCTGGTGGTTTCAATCATTTTTTATTTTCCCTAGTGGCTATGAACAGTTGGTTTGTTGACTAATATTTTTCATAGGGGTTGAAACCACCAACCAGTAAATGGTTAGTTATTATTTAGCCATGATCAACGGATTTTTGTTTATTGTGCATCTTGATGAATGCTTCGGTTGGTAATCTTGGCTAGTGACTGATAAGTGGAGAATTGTTAGCTAGAAATATTGGTGAATGATTGATCAGCGGTAAATCCGACACTATTTAGTCAAAATGAATATGGAGTATTTAGTGAACCATGTATGATATATAAGTATTGAGCCAAAATTAATCATGTCTCACCATTGTTGAGTATGGTTAGCCAATGTCAACCATGATTGATTGTCAACCATCACGGGCCATTATTGACCATGCATGTTTTGACCTCAGCCATCATCAAACAGCGAACCATGAACCAAGTTTCGGCTGCCGGAGCCTCTCCAGCATGATGTTGAAACATGGTGGAGTGAGAGTTTTAGTGAGTATGTCAACCAACTAATTGACTAGCATGGCTCGTGATTAGCCATGCCATCCGATCAAACTAGCCCTTGGTGATGGTTAAGTGTCTTTCGAAGGATGTAGTATTGGCACACGGTACTAGACATCAGGGTACAAGCATGTATAACAGGTAAAGCCCTACTAGCCATCACTGCGCTTCAGAGTATCATAGCATCAGCCATCATTTAGCAACTGCTGCAACTAAACCATGACGGGAAACACTACATGATTTTTTTGATTGGACATGAAATTAACCACAGGCTAAGGATCCCGTTGGTTGAGCCTGTTGTGATCACTTTTGGTTTACCATCCCGTATCAACGATTGGTTACCCTATATCCAGAATTAACCATGGCAAACGCCGATGAAATTTGCTACTGAGTTTGCAGATGGGTACGAAAATGTTGGCAGAAGTTTGCTCTTTCGTTTTCATGCGCTTGCCCTGGCGGACATGGATGACTCTGAAGGATGGGATGCAGAGAAAACGAAGAGTTGCAGGGCCAAGGCCAGCCATCGTTCATTCCAACTGGAAGCCTCTAACACCTGCCAGCATCAGACAGGTCTAGCAGACCTGCACATGGAACGAGGTGCAAGCACTGCGGCAAAGAGTTCACTTGGGGCACTTGGGGCAGATTCCGGGCGCACTTGAAATAAAGGCGCACGGGATCGAAATCTGAGGCGGCTTGCCCGCAGGATATGAGGGCAGTTGTGCGAGCACTAGCCACGTTTTCCAGGGAAGCAGAACTCAGGCCAGCGCCCCGACAGGCGAGTCAACGGACACAGAGAGCGGCCCTGCGCGTCCAACTGTGCCTGGCAAAGCGTCGCCTGTGGCAAGGAGTACCCAGAAAAAGCAGAAGCCAACAGAGCCTTCCAAGCTGTGACACTAAGAGCTCTGTCAACATGGCAGTCTTGGATATTCCGACCACTGAATTACCCAAGGTTGTACCATTGGTATTTCCAGAAACTACAATTGACCATTGGTATCCATAATGTCCACGATTTATCAAATTATTGGTTACCTAAACTATCAGCCCTGAAGATATATAGACCACCAGTTGCTGGAACTATAGTGCAATGGTTCAACCCTTGATTGATCACGGTGTTAACGGTGTTCATCAAAAAACCATGCTCCAATGCGTTATTGTTTACCATTGTTTACCCATGGCCATTCCACGTGCTATCACGGTGTTTGTTGAACACCTTCTGCCCATTGATTACCTATACTTAGATTTGTCGCGGTGCATGTTAAACCGGTCCCTCTCTACCTTCAAGACTGGCTCAAAAAACTTCATTATCCGTTGCCGACGTTTAAACAACCATCGTCCATGGTTCAATGCACGAACTACACCACAGTCATCGTTATCACCACTATATGCCAGTGTCATACTTCTATGGTTGATGGTTAAATCGTTGTTTTTTAGTCAAAGCAATGGCAACACGCATGAGCAACTGCAATTATACCATTAGCTTTTGATTAATAGCTGTGTTGGTTTCATTTCAACTGTTTTCAATGCGACTATTGCAAGTATCAACCTTCACTTACTGATGGTCGATAATACATGTGACACAGAGGTAATAACTATTAGCCAGAAACGGTTATTTATAATAATCATAGAGGATCTACTGCCATGGTTGACAACCGTTGACTATGAAATACAGCTACGCTGTGGCAGTACTACAACAAACATTTTTTTAAGAGCCGTACCATTATGACTATTGATTATACAAGCTTACAATAGCAAGAACATGTCAGACGCATGGAAATATTTCTCACAATAGTCATCACCCATTTATCATCACCTAAGGCCATTACTACCGACTAACCCTTAACAATCGTGTGGACTACCACCATCACCTATAAAACCATAAGTGTTTATCCGTCAGAGTTGCTGCAGAGATCAGCGCTGGTTAGGTTGATCCTGGCACGGCTGCATGACACCGCGTTGTCGTCTTGGGAAGGGACCGCCAGGAAATGGGAACGGGAACGTTCCGGTACGGGAACAGACGGATGATGATGGAGAACAGTGATGTCAAGTGGCGATCGTAATATTGATTAATGGTTCCAATCCTTACCAGCGACCCGTCTAACAAATGAGCACGAACTACCTATCAACCATTATTGTTTATTTTTGGCGATGTTTATTGATAATGGTACCTGCTTAGTTCAAGGGTAAATAGCAGGGATTAAATACCAACAAGAAAAACAATGTGGTAGATCCAATAGGTAAAGCACCGGCAAACTTGAAGACAAACAACTTGTTATTCACCATCAAGCACCAGGCGGCTCTTAGTCTAGGTCTCCCAAGCATGGAGACCTGTTTTTTTCATATCAGCTATAGTCATATTCCATAAGCTGTGATGAGCTGTAGCGATCAAAGTTGTTTCTGACAAGTCTTTATGTTCAAATTTTTCGGATGATTGACCACAGCATGAGGAGACATTGCATTGCAAAGTGGTGGTGGTGGTTTTGGAGTGATGGCTCTAGAAAAATGGGCGCTTGACATGATGATCAGTTTGCGGGTATGTGTTACCCTTCAGTACGCAAAGCTGGCAATAAAAAAATCCATCATTTACAATTTGTGGTTGTTTTTTTGGTTTCCTATTGAAAGTCGGGAATTGTTCATGTCCAGCTTAGGCTACCAGAGGATAACAATGTTGCGCAGTGATGGTGACTGATGGTATGATCAACAACTGGCTGAGCCCAAGAGCTCTGACTTTTGATGCCGTGATTGTGCTTGTGATGCCATTGATGCCCGAAAAAAAACGGTGATGAATCTACATCACTGGTGATTAGCTGAGGGTTAGTGATGATTAGCGGTGATTAGTGATGATAAATCTACATCAAAATGGCCAATGAGCGTTAATGATTATACCACCTGCACTGCAGGAGCAGCAAGTTGCAGAAGGATCTCTCAATGACTGATACCTTCAGTCGCTCGAAGACCAACGAGGCTGACAGCTGCACCTTGGGGTTCGCTATCATGATAGAGAAGAACACCAAGCATTATTGGTGACTAATTGCCTATTATTTGTGATTACTAGCCTACGATTGGTGATAAACGGCCTATGATAGGTGATTCATAGCTTATTATTGTGACTAATAGCCTATGATTGGTGACTAACAGCCTATGATTGATGATTCATAGCATATTATTGGTGACTAATAGCCTATGATTGGTGACTAACAGCCTATGATTGATGATTCATAGCATATTATTGGTGACTAATAGCCTATGATTGGTGACTAACAGCCTATGATTGATGATTCATAGCTTATTATTGGTCATTAATAGCCTTTGATTGGTGATTAACAGCCTATGATTGATGATTCATAGCTTATTTCTGGTGATTGATAGCCTATTGGTGATTAACAGCCTATGATTGATGATGAACAGCCTATGATTGGCGATTAATAACCAAATATAGCCGATAGTCAAACATAGCACAGTTCATTGTTGCTAGCAGCTATCAATTCGCCACTGGCAACCAGCTCCATAGCTGGTGATTTTCCGTGGGTGATCGGCAGTTGGATCTCCATTGATCGTTTCACTGGAGGTTTTTGGCCTTCGCCTTTCGTCGTGGAATTTGGTGACTGCCTGTGACGGCCTTCCCTTCCCTTTGTTCGTTTGGAGCAGTTCGACACGCGCTGAAACCCTCGCTTCAGAGATCATATGAGATCATTAAGAGTCTAAATTCACGGGTAAACCATCCAAGCTCATCCAAGTTTTGTGTTTGTCGCTTCACCTAGTCGGTTTGAAGGCACCACATTAGGCTAAATGTCAAAACCCTGTACCCAAGCTTCCCCCATCTTGAACCGTGGTTTCCGTCGTATTTTTGTTGGTAATTATCCTCTATGAAAGTTGGTTGACAAAATTGAACCATGGCCAGGCCATATTTTCTCATCCCTGGAGACCTTCGCTGCCCTTGGAGATGGTTCCCTCGAAGCACCCATAGTGGGACGCTGCTGGCAGGTGTCCACGCGCGCGGTGACAGGAGTGGCCTTCGCTGGACAGATGCTGGACATGAAGGCGTCACAGCAAGGGCAATGCCGGGGTGGAAGCAGGTGCATATCGCGGTTTCTCAAGATGGGGGTGCCCGCAAATCATCCAATATAGTGATATTTTTTTGGGGTACCCAATTTTGAGAAATCATTGTATATCTCATCAACCATAGTGATAAAAGGGATTGATTTTGGATCAATGACTATAGCCAGCAAATGCCTTGATCAGTATGAACAAAGCTGGAGCATCAGCATCAAATGAGTCAATCAACCAGCAATACCTTGATCGGTATCAAGCTCAGAGACGGGGATATCGCAAAGTTTGCGGGTTTATCCTGCACATTCCCGATAGAACTCCCACACACCTTCCGAGAGATTAATTTAGCATACAGCGACGAACCAATGAACAACAAGAAGAATTTGGAGACCTATGTCCATGACAGCTACCAGGAAGGTTCTAACCAAATGCTAGTTTATCATTTGCATTTGGAGATGCCCAATGCCCAAACAAAAGAGACATGCCACTTACACCAGACTTGCAGGGTGGCAGACTGTGTTTCTATTAGACAATCCCTTTGTTGGCCGGTGGTTTGGCATAGGAAGCAATGCTGCCAGTGCTCCACATGAACGCCATGGCTACAAGCATTGTTTGGATCAGCTTATCACCAAGTCATGAGCCAGTCAATGACCGTTGCCTGTCACTAGGCAGCCGAATCATTCACCACTCAGAAAAATGTCAATAATGGTCAACAATAGTTTATGGTTAATGTTACCATTTGGAACCGTCACCATTCTCGGTTGGTTGGTCGGCAATGACCCCTTTTCCTTTGTATAGAGGATCCACTTTGCCGACCTAACAGCGCTCCCACTCACCAAAGTTGGTAACAACCCGTCCCCGTCCTATCACCAATGCCAGCTGCCATTCAGTGCCCATCAATCCATTACCAACTGAATGGTACCCGCCCTTTTCTCAACACCGTTCAGTCCCAATCCAGACTATTAGCAATCACTATTTATGCTTATCCAGATCCATTAATAACCAACTCTAAAAGCCATTATTAATAACCACTAATATGGCTTAATCCATTAACCACTATTAATGTCCATTAATGGCCAGACTATTAATAAGTCACTATTAATGCCAGCTCTTTCGCCAACTCGCCCAGTCCTTTATGGCATCGAACATGCACACGATCAGCCTTCCCAACGAGCAGGCTGGGCCTAGCACTCAGCTAGTGATGGTAACAAGTGGTGGTTGCATGTTGTTGTCTACGAGCTAATGACTGATGTTTGCGCCCGGGTGTTTGGTTGTAGATTTGAAGGCAACATTTAGTGGTGTTCAGCCATTAAATAATGACATTCTAAAGATGAAAGATGGTGAAGGACCTTTCTTTGAAGGACCTTTCTTTGGAATCTAGTGGATCAGTTGAAGATGGCTAATGATGTCTACTGGAGCTTTGATCTTTGACGGTCGCTAGTCGTAAAGGACCACTGTTGACAATTTTCCGATTTTCGGAGACAAATCCGAACGGTATACGGGGTTGTTGAAGCTGCACGGTACCCGAAGAGGGATTGATTCATCCTATCATCCGTTCCGTCACATGACAGTTACTGTATTTGACTTCAGCTGTTTCAATTAGTGATTGTGATGTGATTAGATTGTTCATCCAAGCCTTCCCCCAACGACACCATGCGGATTCATGGGGTGCAATGGTGCTTAGAATCATTAATGGGACTCATCAGTATCATGGAAGTGCCCAGTGAATGTCATTATCTATCAATATCCGTTACCCATTCACATGAAGAAACAATAGCTATTTGCTTCTTGTTGCTTATGGTCGTTTATCAAGTGGTGTTGTTAGTCAGAATGGTTTCACAATGTTTGCTAATTGAATTATATAATCTAAATTAATGTTGTGCAACCATGCAAACATATTTAAAAGTATTAGGAATTAGGACTCTTAGAAGTTATCGCACTGGGTAGCGTTCTTAATCATGAATACCAGCATGAAATAACATGTTTGTACAAAAAAGTTGGCTTATAACTTGTTTATTGATTATGCAATTACAAATCCTATTCCAAAAAATCGGAAGATAGAGGTGCTGTAGCCAACAGTGACCAATAACATGAGAGAATTGGTAACACACCAGCCCCAGCAAATGGCACGTTCGCTGGTGATTTCTCATCTCAGAGCTTATGTTCGGATTTCTTCGGTGTTCACAGGGAACGTGGCGCCCTCCTTGCCCTGAGAATTTGTTTGAAAGTGGCTTACTTACCATTATTTTTGCTGGTTCCTGGCATTTTCCTACAAATCAAATCGTTCGCTCACCCATAGGTGTGTTTGCAAACCTTCCCAACTATATATACGGCAAGACTCCATGGTTTGCCCGGATGCACAAGACCTGCCCAGAAGTTAGTCTTGTCAACTGTTCGAAACCCTGCGCAGGCCGGTTGTCTTGAAACTCTGAGAATCAAGAAGCCCTAAACCCCAAACCGTAAAACGCAAAAACCCAAAACCCTAAACCCTAAAACCCTAAAACCGTAAACCCTAAAACCTAAACCCTAAAACCCTAAATCTCTGCGTATAGCCAGTGTTTCTCACTGATTCTTCGAGCAATGTTCGATTGATAGGAACAACGGTGGTTTGCAGAGGGCAAACCACGGCGTTTGCGCGTATAATTAGTTACATCTCCCATCCACAGCCATCCGCCATTTGTTGTTTCCAATGTTTTGGTTATTTGCGTGCGTAAGAAGCAGACACGCAGATATGAAGATTGAATTATACTAAGATGTGATGTATACATATGTGTTTCTTTGTGAAAAATATTTATGCATGAGTTTGAGCTTCTACAAAGCATGGAGGGTGTCAATTGAAATAGCTGAAGAGTTCCACCTTGTGGAAGGATCCAACTGCTATTTGCGGGCGCCAGACCATGCAGAAGATCACCAAGATTCCAAAGACGAAGCGCCGCCGGCAGTGTTGAGATGGTCAATTCGATCTATGATTTTAAAAGAGCACCTTAAATAACTAGCTGGTGATTCTCAGGGAGCTAAGGAGCCAGGGGTATCCCTAAATCCCTTTAAAGGGGGAGCTAAAGAGCTACAGGGAGTGGTGAAACCAGATGGTAGATAAAATAAGCGAGAGAGATTCTGCACATAAGCTTGGGAATTGCAACATGCTCAGCAGAAGTGTTTTGTCATCGTTTGGATATGATGACTTCATTATAGATTAGCAGTGCTTAAGCACGACCTGGCAAAGTTGAAATCGTAAACAGCAAACATTTTGAATCACCAGCAAAATACCCACAATCCAACAAACAAACCGTTGTGCATACGTGCTTGGATTGTGCATGCAGTAGTGAATGGTTTCCACTTTTGGCCATCTATTCCGTTGTGGACTTGACACCCCAATTTAGTGGATGCTTACTTGTGATTACCGCTGGCTGTTAAAGTATAATCCAGGGTGAAAATTGGTGGTTGATGCTGGGCACTCCAAATCACCGACAGTGGTCCTCAATCATCACTGCTCATATGCATTGATCAATCATTACTATCGTATCTAATTTCAGCATCGGTCACCGACATTTATCACCATTGTTCGTTGTTACTCATCATGATTGAACAAACGTCTCGGATCATCATCATTCTTACAATGATTTTCATGTACAGTGCGCCTTGAGCATATTTCCATTTGTATATGGTTGGTATGAATCAGGTTAATTGATCACCCTTGGCACTCGCAATCATCATGATTAATCATCATTGTATTGTCACTGTTGCTTATCAACATTGCGAATGTTATGAGTAATACTGATTACATGGTACTTACTAAGAACTAGTCTTACCAACCGTTTACGAACAATTATGAGTATGGTTCACTGTTGTTACGGCTCATTCCCCGTAATAGTCATGTTGAAATTGTTGTTGATTACCATGTCTATTCTTGCAACCATAGCAAGCGTCGTTTATTTTGCAAAGCAACAATGCATGATCCTCTAAGCACTGGCCACAACTGAGAATGACCGGATCAGCACATTGGCAAACCATGGCCACTGGCTTCAGATGGTTTCAGCCATAGTGGGGTTGCCTAGTTGGCTAGCTTGCAGTGGAAGCAGGTCATTCAAAGCAGGTGCTCTACACTCTGGATACTTGAGATGACAGAGTTGGCTTATAACTAGGAAAATGTCATGTCAGGTATAGCTATAGCTACGGTTAAAGGGCTTACTAGCCCAGTTTTAACGAGAAGGACAGATCCTATCTATACTTTTTCAAGTGCATCAGTAGGATGAGCGGATGAGATGGGCTCTATTTTGTTCTTTGTAGTAAGATGTGGTGTCAGCCAGGAAATAATACCATTCTATCAGATGAAGTCCCAGAAATAGCTGGACAACAAATGACAGCAAAGCCAACCTGGGGACGGTGTTTTTCAGTTTCAAGAAAGATCATGGATGGTTGTGTTTTTTGAAAGATGAATTATGCTATACAATATGGGTAAGCTGCTTGTCCAATACGGGAGTATCGTTACTATTGTTTGGTACTGATCATCAATGATACTTCACGGTGATCCTGGTTATTCATGGTAACTCCTTAACAGTTCAATGGGGCAAGGTGGTTTCTGCTCGGATTCCTGAGGGCCGACCCACCATTGTTCGGCAGCTAAACATGTCGAAAACAACGGATACAATGGCGACAAATCACCTTGTTGAGGCGGGTTTCTGAGCAGCTGATGCACGAAAGCTGCTTGAACCAACTCATAAATTGTTTTGAATATTAGTCGATGATGTCATTCCATGTTAGCGTTATTGGCTAATCGTGGCTAAATTGATGAACTGACCAGACTGACCATACTAGGTCATTGGTCGATGACGCCCCTTTCCACCACCAATAAAACACTGGGATTGATCCTTAAAATGGTACAGAACTAAAATGAAATCGATCCCAGTTGAGGAAACCAATCTTGATAGTTGATCTTAAAACGAACCAATCCTGAGTCAATCAATGACTGCTACAGTGAAAACTGTTGAAACAACGGTTGTTGACCCCTTTTGTTCGATTCCCAGGGATGTATCAGGCACTGCTGACCACCACCGTCCCGCAGGGTCGGCTATGACTTGAAGAGTTTGGCCTCACTCTACGCATCACGGCCTGATGGTGGTAGCGATGGTACAGGTACCATCATGGTTGGTTTGATGGGGGCTGTATATGGGTTGAAATCATGAATAATATAAGCGGTTAATGACATAAGAGGGGCGGCTAATGACCAACAAGAATGTAAATAAGCTGGGCTAATGTCCGATAAGAATGGTTTGACAACCACGAGCCGGTGGTTTTGAACATTTATTAGTTTCCGCAATATTTGGGATGATTGATTGGTTACTTTGTTTGGAATGGCTTACAGCCACCAACCAGTCCTGGTTGAGAATGGCGGAGCAACGTTGAACATCGTTGAACATCATAAATGATCGTGGATATTTTCTAATACTTATTGACTTATTGATGGTCAGTGGTGGCAAGCAAGAATGGTAAAACATGTTTGGCAATGGTTCAGCATGGTTACCCATGATTACTCTACTGATCATGGTGATCATAGTGATTCATATTAAGCCCTAGCTGTTTGGCAATGGTTGTAGTGGGAGCTGTGTTGAAATCCGTGCCTCACCAATGTTCGGGAACTCTTGCCTGACCACAGGGTAATTTCGTGTGCGCCGATGCATTCTGAAGTGCGTGCTAAGATCGTTATGGTCATGAATGATGCTGAACATCTATTTTGCTTGTGGTGCAGTAACGGCAATCACCATGATGAACACGTTAGCAGCGCACTAAGGTTGGACCCACATCGATTAACTACGTATACTGGATTTGATGATGAATCACCAGCTATTTATGGTAAACTGCTGGGTGCTGTACTGATACGGCTCTACGGTCAAGAGGTATCGCTACTGGTCAATGTTATCATCACACGACGCCGTCGCTTGCAAGTTTTGTGTGGTCGTGCTGCTTACCCTTTTCATTGTCCAGTTGAGGCCTAGGCACAGTTAACAAGAACCAGCAGTAGGTTGCAACCAATAATTGCAGGTTGATGGTTTTTATTAGACTTTTCTATTTTCGATTGTAATTATTGACAAGTGATTGGCTGACTGACATTTTTCAAAGGGGTTGACGGCACCAACTAGAATTTCAACGTAGGGGGTTCATACCACATACCGACAGCTTATAGCCGCCACCAATCATTAGCGCACCAGACGGTTTTCACCCTGACTTGATCTTTTCGCTCATGAAAACCACCGACTTGGGGCACCCGCAGGTAGGAATTGCACACTGGCGTGAGGTATACACTTGAACACCGTTGAAGATGCTATATAACTATAGATAGCTATCCTGTTGGTGGCTTGTTTTTAACCTAAAAAGGGTGTTTGCCAGCGGCTCTATGACGTGACGTCATCGAGCTCTATGAGCCTATCCGTTGCCGATGCAAATGGTGGATTGAGGCTGCCAGCATGACCGTTGTCCCCGACGATGAGCTGACGTAGCTTGTGATCACTACGCCGTGGAATCTGCAGGACAGTGAGATCATCACTGTTGCTTGCCACTTGGTGCAACAGCTCCCAGGTTTCACCCTTTTGTGTAGTGATTCAAATCACTTCTGGACTCTATTTGCACCCATTCAGAGTTTGATCACACAAGGCTGGGTCGATGCTGCCCTTGCTGCCCAATGGCATGCAGCAGGTGCCGTCATCGTCCAATGGAATGCAAGCACCCGATTGACGTGTTCGCCAGCAGCTCTAGGATGAGTCAGACCTAGATCGCAGAGTCATCCAATTGGAGGAGACGTCGAGAAACACTGAACTGGCACCCGATGGACGTGTAGCACGATTGTTGGCCAAATGTTTTTGATTGAATGGTCCTCAAACCTACTCTTGCTGATAATGTTTAGTCCTACTGTTGCCGGTAAATGTTCTTTTCTTATTGTTGGGCATGAACTCATGAACCTTACTCTTGTTATTTGGATTTATTTGGACCCCCCCATTGTTTGTTATTACCAACACTTCATTATAACCCATTGGTGGTATTAACCTCTAGATTGTTGCTTGCAGCTTCCTGTTGATTTGGGTCAGACTTGTGGAAACCTGGCAAGAACAAAACAAAATACTGGGGAACTGTTCGTCATGAACTACTCGCGATTAATTGTTGTATATTGTTATAAAGCCTGTTGGTAATTTGCTAGTTATCAATCCTGTTTGTTATCGTTGGTTGATGGCTTTCGGTAATTGTTGACAACCAACCATTATTACCAACTGTGATAACCAGTAAATGCTAGTCATTATGATTGATAGTGGTTTCGATTGAATTTTAGTAAGCAACCAGCAACAAACCACATTTGACTGGATACTTGGTCGGGCATTCATAACTAATGGCCTTTTAGTTTTGTTTCAAGTTTCTCAAGCGTTAACAAATGGTTGTTTGGTTGGTTCGTATTTTTCATGACGAGGTTAAAACTGCCAACCAGTTGCTGGTTATTGCTGGTTAGCAGAGCCAACTCTTTACGGTTCTTGGTTTGATGGGTATTGTTGATGGTTTACCAACTCTTGATAATCAAATGTTGTTGGACATTCATAGCCAGCCGCTGGAACCATCAATCGTTGGTTATTCTAACTATTCATGGTCAACTATTGATAACTAACAAGTGGCTAATCATGGCTGATCCCTGAATAGTTGACAACAGGGATGGGCATTGAGCTATTGTTGGTTATCATTACCCTGAATCATTGTTACCAATGATTGAGACCCAACAAGGTAACCAACAATGGTTGAATGATAACCAACTATGTTTGATAACCCATCAATCAATAGCTATTGATTACCAATGATTGTTGGTTTGGCATTCATAGCCATTGATTGCTGGTTGCAACTTTGCTAATGTCTCCAGCCAGCCGCGGAGTAGTTTGCCCCTTAGGGTTTCGCGGAGTCTGAGCTTCAGAGCTTCGGCCAGCTTTTTGGAGCAGCCTGGCGATGACGTGGGAGGGGTGGTGCTGTTTGAGACCATGGTTGCGGCTGGTGGATATCATTCTTGGACATTGTGATGCTGGTTGGTACGAGGCCAGGAGCCAAGGGTATGCATGTAGCGCTTGAAGAACCTGTAAGAGCCAAGGAGCTACCAAGAAGGAGGGTTCTAACCAAATGCTCGGTGGCCTTCATAGGTGAATTCATCCGTGGCCGGAGGCACAATGAACGGCTCCCATGAACCAAACGAGTCCAATGAAAGGTGGCCTAGGGAAAGCCACTTGAGGTTGGTTCAGCATAGGTTCGCCAAATATTTTTCCTCCCTGAGCCACGTGATTCTATGTCAAGCTCGGGCATCAGCAATAGGTGACCAATCGACATCCATTACCATGGGGTTTATCGACACTCCTTGCCCTCCAGGTGACTCTTCAGTGGGACCGAGTACTGTTTTGTTTGTTGATCCTTTGGTTTGCTAGTTCCTTTCACGCAAGTTTCACGCAAGTGAAGGCATTTTGATCGAGAGGAACGGGTGCTACCTCCATTTCAATAGATTGGCCGTTTGTTTTCGGTGTCCAGTTCCTTGTGGCAGGAGTATATAGACACGTTGAAATGTTGGCATGGCACGAGTGGGAGTGGATTGCTCACGTTGACATGTTGGCAAAACATGGCATAAAACGCCCAGAGAGATAGCTTCCCCATCATTAACCAGCTTGTTTTCCCTATGGTTTGTTAGTTATTATTCCCATGAAATTGGTTGGTTAATATTGATCCATTGCCAGATAGGCACTGATCCTTTTCTTGTCCCCGGCCACGGGCCGTGCAATCTCCATCCATCTCCGCATCCAAGAATCATGGCAATGCTGCTCGAGAGAGGCTGGCAGCAGGAACGTGATGGCATTGCTTTACATAGTTTAAGTGCAAATCCCATTTCGTACACCAAGATACGCACTCATCTCAAAGAAAGTCTCTATATATGTATATTTATTTTGTTATATATATATATATATAATATATACAAATATATTTTCGTATTTTTTTGAACAAAAATATTTTTAAATAGCATACACAAATAAGTGTGAATGTTTGCAGGTCCATGTCAATGTCTGTTTGTGTGCGTACTGGCATTTATGTGTTTGTGTCCTTTCTGCACTCAAAAAGATCGCTAGATCATATATACCTCTAGAAATATGAATGTACATGCAATTTTGTGCATATACATGTGTATTTAATCTGTATTTGTTTAATGATCTATTTCCATATAGATGACTCTTGTGTTTGATAATGACTGCAGGGTTGAAAATAGAATGATCAAAAACTCAGCACCAAACACAATAGTCTCACGCATCTCGAGAATCATGTCGTTGTCAACCCCTCCTAATAGTGCACATTGGATTAGTTGATGGCGGTAGTTCAGCATAAGCCATCATGCCAACATGTGTTCGACAGCTTGGAACATTTCAGTCCATGGCAGCATCAATTACGTCAAATGTTGGCATGCTGCTTTGGAGGGACATCCATATGAAGATCCCTTGTTAGTGTGCAATGCGGGTGGCATCACTTGCCCTAGTTCTGAAGACTGTGATGCTTGTTGGGAATCCACTCCGGGATTTTTACACAGACATGTGCGCAATTATCATCATTTAAACCCCAATATACACCATGCACAAGTGACAGTTTACTCAGAAGAGCCATCACTAAACATGATAACCACTAGCTACCAGCTAGAAAACTATGAAAGATTGGGAACCATTCTTATTCCCAACCATGAATTACTTTGTACTTGTTTTTCACCCTAGTGTGTAACTGCTCATTCTTCGCTTCTAATGCTTGACATTGCCTGTCTATTATTGCCAGTGGCAACGTGGTCAAGAACACCTTTAGTTCCCAACCATAGAGAACCATTCATAGTCAGCAGTCATCATGAGTTTAGCATCATGAGGAACCACGCGTCATTCATCGAGACCCAACAACTGGTTGAAATGAAGTACGCATCACTGATCAACTAATCAATAAGCACTTATTGGTGAAGTAAACATTGATAGAAATTACTATCAGTTCGTTGTCCATCCATTTAACATGAGCACTCATTTTTGTTGATCAGCGATCCCCCTCCCGGAAATTAACAGCTTGACCCAACCAAAGTAGCTATCCTTTCTGTTCGGAAACGGGTATTCCACCGGGAGGGTCGAGCTCTGAATCTCTGTGTGTGTGTGCGTCCTGGTAATTCAGCACTAATTCACCATCCATTCGCCTTGATTATAAAAGTCATTGCCTTCAACTGATCATTATTCACCATGATTGTACAAGTTAGTATAAGTCATTAATTATTCATCATGATTGAGTACAGTACCTGTTTATCATTCATCAACCGGTTTGCAGGTTGTTTAGATCCTCAGTCCGCTCCACAGGTTTGATTCGCCAGACCATTTCACGGACTTTGCCACCTACGCCGCCTATGACGCCGTGTTTTAGCGGCAGCCTGCGTGTGAGTAGTTCAGTATCGTTGCTATTGCTGGTTGATCGTAGCAGGCTATCCCTGGCGCTCGGCTGGCCTCAAACAAAGAGCTTTAGGTGTCCCAAACTGGTTGGAATGATTTCATGTTGAGATTCAGTGATTCTTCTATTTCAAGGATCTACATGTGTACGTTGACTCTTAAAGTTACTAGTGGCTTTGATATTTTTGCTTGACATTCTGCACAGTGCGCCAATCATGATTGTGAACCATGGAGGGTAAAGCTCCTAATTTCTCGAATCTAAGAAATATTCCATTGACAAATTATCACTGGCAATTGCTTGATCCCAATGGTTTAACTCCCATTAGAGTCTTGGAGAGGGGTATCTCATTGGGTCATGCCTGCATGTTCATGATGGTAAGCAAAAGTTAGAGCCAAGAAGGCAAAACCACTTGATGGAAATCAATAACCGGCAATCAACTGGGAATCAACTGGCAAGACTTCGAGTTGATACTCGAAAACTTGCTGATTTATCAAAACTTTTTGTTTCCGATCCTATCCATTAGATCCAGTATCCATCAATTTGTTCTTCATAAATTGACCACGAAGTATGTATGTCACTCAGATGCAGCTGCTGAAAAATCCACAAGAGTGGGCCCGGAAATCGCCTTCACGCCGCACGAGGTCTACACATGGAAGTTGTTTCACTTCTTTCAGCAGTCCTTGAACGAAACGCCTGAGCCCCAGCCTGCCTCACCGAGGAGCTACTACTAACAGTTCCCAATGAACTTAGAATGACGAGTTCAGCTGACACATTGACGTTTTCACATGTTGCTAGGGGTCCAAGGGGTGCTTGGTGCTAAGGGTCCAAGGGCTGGTCCCTGGGGTGGTCCCTTGGGGTGGCCCTTGGTTTTGGGGTGGTCCCTTGGGTGGGTCCCCTGGTGAGTTCCCCGGGCCCCACGGCGCCTCACCGGTGAGGCCCTGGAAGAGCGCCGTGCAGCGTCGCCCCGTGGCCGAGCTGCTGCTGGACGACGCGGGGGCGGAGGAGCTGCGCCAGTGCCACCAGCACCGGCCCCTCGAGCGCATCACCGTGGCGAGCCGTGGCCAGCTGGTGGTTTTCGAAGGGTTGAGAAAGGTTCGTAACAAAATGGTTACTAAATGGTTAATAATAATGATTGATAATGGTGGGGAATGGTTGATGAAAACTATGGTACCTCTCAGGGTAAATAATGATTGATAAGAGGATCTGGAATTGATGGCGCTGAAAAAATGGTTGATAATGGTTGGTATTGGTTGATCATGGCCAGTAATGGTTCGTAATAGCCAAGTAACAACTAAGGGTTAATGAATCATGGTTTACTAGCAGTTGAGGAAGGTTGTAAACATGGTCAGTAATGGTTACTAGGGTCAATTGATCATGGTTGATACTGGTTGGCCATGATTTTTATAGTGGTTATACCAATGGTTCATAATAGGAAACAGCAGCCAACAACGGTTCAACGGCAATTGGTGATCAGCATCATTTCGAATTGCTGATCGCCACTGCTGGGCACCAGTAGCAGTTGGGATCAGCACCAGTTGGTTGAACCACCAGTGGAAATAGCTGGGTGTTTTTAGTGCTTTTTGGCCTTTGGGTGGTTCAGGGATGGATTTTTACATGACCATAGGTACAAAAAAGATGGGTGCTGTTGATTGCTGCTTTTGGGTGATCCAAAAAATGAATATCCCAACAGTGCGACTAGTGTCATTTGGGGTGAGCAGCCAGCGTTACAGGGTTTGAACCCACAGCCACATGCTTTCACCCAGTTCATTTCGGTGAGCTCAGTGGCAAACTTTGGGATAGTTTTTTTCGGGTTTGTATGGTAAACCATGACCATTCTTTGACGCACAAACAAATTTAGTTTCTAATGTGGTGCCACACAACCATTAAATCGACATTACCAACCGACACTATACTGGTATGTACCGGTAAGGGTTTAATGAGTTAATTAAACAATTACAATTAATGACCATCACCATGCTTACAACCGCTGATTGGTCACCAGATAGCTACTGTTTCTATGATATTAGCCATTGCTACATGGTGGGCCACCATGGCAACCAACCAGCTATGGCTAATAATCATCCAAAACACAGCGACCAACTCATAACCACTATGGTTCCTGCTATACTGGTTGCTACCCAGCTATGGCAGATACTCACTAGAAAAAACACCAGTCACCAACTAAGAATAGCTACCATGCGCTTATACGAATACTCCTTGGTTGCAACACCATGGTGGTGACTCGTTACCGACTCGTTACCACCGAACCAGGGCACCTGGTCGCTTTCCCACCAACCGTGCTTCGACCGCGTCACTGAGACCTCAACTCTTCAGTTTCGAGAAGGCGCAGCGGACACCACAGCGACCAGATGTGACCTGGAGGATCCAGGAGGCAACTGGATTCAATTGGTTTTATGCCAAGCCATGACTGGGATTGCCAAGCCATGACTGGGATAATTTGCTCGTTTTGCCACTGGTTTTGCCAAGCCATGACTGGGATTCATTTACCAAGTGGTGACCAGAATAGATAGTAATCCCAGTCATGGTAAGTGAACATGGGAAGAAAATCAATCCAACAGTTTGACTAGTGAATTCCTGGTCGTTTATGGGATGTGGACAGCCAGGACCGGGATTCAACCCACAGCCAACTATGGCTTGCACCTGCTAGGAGATGTGATTTGACCATGGCTCCTGTTTTGGTGCCAGATTGTGATTCTGGTTTGGGTATGTTACCAATACCACCATCATGGCGCGCGCTCAAAAGTATTGATGTTTCAAAATGATTGCTAGAGAAATATTTACAATGATATTTTTTTTAATGTCCAGTTTTGTCTCGCAATGTCCACCAACGCTCAAATACCCAGTGATATCGATGCAACAAAATACGGGTTCATCAAGATCAACACTGGTTGTGAGGCATACTATCATAGTGCCAGTTTTATATTTTTCAAAAACCAAAAATGTTGTTTTTAATCATCAGAGTATTTGAACGATAGTGATCAAGGAATGCCAAGCATTACCAATTCAACTTTCATATACCTTGATATTTACATTTACATTTATATATAGGTATCAATGTTAAATATATATATATTTATATTATTTAAATATTCATCTATTCTTATATGTGCACATCCTTTGGCGCATGTTGAATACTCGTGTTTAAGTGTTTGATACCGGTTGGTATTGGAAAGTTATTTGTTTTACATGTGTAGTAATGTCATGCATTTTCAGTATAATACTCCTTCATCATATGCATAGAGACTCATGTGTAGTGATGTTCAACCAAGATTAATCATATAATCATAGCAATCAAATTGCCGATGTAGCCGTGACTATTTGTTTGCCAACAGTGTTGTCATTTGATAAGAATGATTGCTGTTACTATAGCGTTTCGATTACAGTAAATACACCGGTTATGTAACCATCCTGGCCCATCCTTAGTCACATGCCAATAGTTTTTATGTTTGATAGCGATGGCTGCCAGAGCAGCGAGTCGCCAACAGAAACAATGACCATCATCATCATCATCATCATCATCATCACCATCATCATCATCATCTTCATCACCATCATCATAATTCATAATGAACATCATAATTATAATAATCAACAAACAGCACTCACAACCAACCAACATTATATACATACTGATGTACCCATAGTTTATTTCACAGTAATGAAATATGTGTGCAATTCGAAATGAACTTGTAGTGACTCATTTTTTCAATCCACCGACCACTCAATATCACCATGTATCAAACATCACTGTTTGATGGTGTGAAACATTTTCTATTTTTGATAGAAGTTATTAACAAGTGGTTGATTGACTAATACATATCTGTCATTGGGGTGGTTCAACCACCAACCAGTTAATGATCATAATCAACCATTATTCATTACCATATATAACCTTTATTAACCACTAGTTCACCATGGGTGGTTCAACCACCAACCAGATCACTAACAACCAAACAAACCAGTCGCATTTTTCCCAACGACCCGTCAACGCCAGGTGAAAGCAGCCAAGTTGCCCCGAAGCGGAGGTCGAACGTGGTTGGAGCCTGCGTCGTGCTGTGGTGGAGGGGCCAACATGAAACAAGCAGTGATTAGCTGGGGAAACCACTATGGTTGTCACTGTTTCTAAGAACGAATGATGATTTTACACCATTGTTTCAGAAGGTAATGATTCTGAATGATGTAAGATCCATGATGATGGTTTCTTAGAAATAGTTATCTTTTGCTCAAAAGATAATGGTGAAGTAGAAATGGCTGTGAGTCAAAACCCCGTACCCCTGGTTCCCCATCATAAACCATGTTTTTCCCTATGAAATTGTTGGTAAATTCTCCATTAGTTGGTTGGTTAATATTGACCCATCGCCATAATGGTGAAGTCGAAATGAGTAGTGATGTATTGTGAATCATGAACGACGAGGGTGAAGCATGAGGCCCATACAGATGGTCACCATGGAAGGCTGCTGACGGTGGGCGTTGATAGTTTCGTTGGGCCTGCAAGGTGGGCCCCCCCAACTGCTAAGTGCCTTTGAGCCTGTCCTACCATGGTTATAAGCCCTTTAAGGTAGCTTATAACCCCTAGAAACCATGGCTAGTGACCACTTACCAAGTGGGGGTGCACATCCAAGTAGGCGGACAGGAACAAACAATAAGCGGTGAATGAATGATTGGGTAATTGTGAATGTTGAATCCAACCATACTCGCTAATGGGCTTGAACCAATGCACCACCATCAACCATCATCAATCATTATTCGCCAACATTAATAAATCTTAAATCACAAACCATCTATAACCATAGATCGATCATTGACCATCCTCATCAATGGCTGATTAATCACCATAAGGCATCAATGGTCAAGGATCAATTGACAACTTCACCAGTAAGCACCATTAAGGACCATAACCACCATTAACCACCACTAATCGTCTTGAACCACCATACACCACCACAGACCATCATAAATCATCATTGACTGTTGACCACTTCACCGTTCGTCAGCTTTCTCAAGCATCACCCGCCGCACACCAGGTGCCGC